>LPNX010977639.1:332149-348035 GCA_001517045.1 Pseudotsuga menziesii
TAAGGGTTTCAATCTATTAGCTATGACTTTGGAGATGAGTACCTTATAAGAGACATTATAGAGGTATATAGGTTGGAATATGTCGAAACTTGTAGGATTAGTGTCTTTGGGAATTAGCACCAAGAAAGAGGAGTTGATTCCTCCCCCCCATCCTTGTTGGTTTCTAGACATAATGGATCATTCTTATGAGGTATCTTTTAATAATACTCTAACAACTGAGATAAAAATGAGTTGTAAATCCATCTGAACCTGGGGCCTTGTCAAGATTCATCATTCTCATCACCTTGTAGACTTCCTCTCACTTACATCTTACATTGGTTCATCATTCTCACCTTGGTTTATTAATTTGGAAATATTTCTAAGCATTTGGTCTTGGGCATCTAAATCCCCCACATTCTACCTCCCTAAATAAGTTTTCATAGAATTCCTTGCATGCTAATTTGATCTGATCTTACCCCTCTACTTTAGTTCCATCCTCTTTCTTAATCTCTTTTATTGTATTCTTCCATAGCCTCGCCTTCACTTGTCTATGGAAGAATTTGGTATTTCTATCTCCTACTTATAACCATAAGATTCTCGCTTTCAATGTCCAAGTTTCTTCGTCTTTCCTAAGATAGGATTGGTATTCGGTAAAGTTCTTTTGTTCCTCCATTAACATTCGGTGGGTGACTTCCTTATCTTCCATGTCCTTTATGTTTTCTTCCATTCTGAAGAGAAGATACTTTGATTTTACCCATTCTCTAATATATTTCTTGGTGTTTCTTATTTTTTTTCCCAAAATGTAGGTTGGAGAGCCTATTATCCACAAAGACCAAGATTTCTTCACCAAGTTCAAGAATGTTGGATAACCATCCCATGACGGGTTGAATTTGAAAAGGATGAGTCCCAAATTTTCTTGATGCCTCAAATCAAGAATAATCGATCTATTGTCTGAGCCTGCCCATGGAAGGATCACTGAGGAAACTAATATTTGTTCTTCTATAATATTGTTTCTTATTAGAAATTTGTTTTCTCTCACCGCAATATGACCTGGACCAAGCTCTTATTTGTCCAAATAAATTTTCTTATTGATGTCTTAAAATCCATGAGATTTGGGATTGATATGAAATCATCCATATTTTCTCTACTTTCGTCCCTTACTATAATTCCCCCCTTATTTTATGCAAAATTCATAGATGTGTTAAAATCCCCTGCTACTACTAGGGGAGGAAGGAAGTTCACCACTTGATGGTTCAAAGAATTCCAACATTGAGTTTTTTCTTGTTATGTTGATGTCATATATACATTAGAAAGGGATATAGTGAACCCATAAGAGAGGTGAATCAATATTACTTAAATTCAATTGGTTCATTGGTTCCATCTTTCTAGGTTCAATATTGTATTGCTCGAAAGAGTGTAGATTCCTCTTGAAGTGCATCTGGAGCTAATTCGTATCCCTATATTTGGGCGTCAAAACTTTTTACTTTCTTTTAGGACTACTGAGTCCTACATTTTTGTTTCCTAGATTAGGAGGACTTGAGGCTTTTCCTCTCTTATTAAATTTATTAACTTATATTTTCTTTTCTTCACTCCCCATCCC
This sequence comes from Pseudotsuga menziesii, assembly GCA_001517045.1. Lineage (NCBI taxonomy): Eukaryota > Viridiplantae > Streptophyta > Pinopsida > Pinales > Pinaceae > Pseudotsuga > Pseudotsuga menziesii. Next base: position 333,729 of record LPNX010977639.1, read on the forward strand.
TCTAATTCCAAGAAATTATTTTTAACATTTAATCAGGTTTTTGGGGTGGTCCCCTTTTCTTGGGGGGGCAATCCTGCTGTATTCTCAAGGTTTCTCCCTTCTTTTCTCAGATGACTATCTATTGTGGTCTTCTTCCCCAATTCTATTTCATTTTTTACTTATGCTTCACTTCTATTGAGGTACATCCCTTTGGCCCCAAAGAAATAAGTTATGCTTTTGAAAATCAGATCTTTGTTCTCCTTTTCTTCGAATAAAAAGGAAAATAAACCTCTTCCATAGAATGTATGTGAAATTCTTACCTTTAATCATGGTTTCCAGTTTTTCTTAACCTGTATTGAAATAGATATTGGGGAAGGTGATATCCTTGTGAACTAACCTATAAGACCATTTTATTCCAACCTAAGAGCCATGGATCTAGAAATCGAATCGATCGGCACAAAGGGGGTCTCCTCTAAACATTTCACGAATTTGGACATGTCCTAATTTTGCGATTGAAGGATATTTATAATTAGAGAAGCGAAGGATAAATCCTCAAGGGTTTGTATGGGAAGGGAAACCTAGCCCCTGCTCAACGTCTTGATATCTTTTTTATTAAATGTATCTAACCTTTGACACCATTTGTATTTTTGTTTTGATTTCCATTGGAAACAAACACTATTTTAATGAATTTAAGAAACATATTTTAAATATGTTGTGCATTCAAATGAAATATACAGAATCTTCGGGGTTATATAGATAGATAGATAGATAGATAGTTTGGAAACAAACACTATTTTAATGAATTTAATAAAACACCTTTTAAATGTGTTGTGCATTCAAATGCAATTATACAAAATATTCATTATTAATCATTTTTCCATTATAATATATATATATATATATATATATATATATATATATATTATTTGTTTAATTGATAAGACTTTTCATATTAAGCTAGATATGATCTATTCAAAATGTATGCCTCATTATTTCAAATATTCTTAGAATTTTTGTTTGTTTTTTCAATATACTCATACTCATAACATCTATTCTATTCAACTAAAAGTTGAATATAACATATGCTCTACTTGTCACTAAATCACTATATTTTAAACAAAGTTCCACAATTAATGGCTCTATTTCAATATAACTTATGTTTGTATTTGTAAGTAGATCATTATATTATAAACAAAGTCCCACATTAATTAATAGTTCTGGCATTACTTACTTACTGGATTTTAATATAGATCTTTATATTATAAACAAAATCCCACAACTAATTAATAGCCATAGCTGACATGCTCTATTTCAAAATAAATTATGTTTCTTGAAAAACAATTTTCAATTACCATTGAACACCAACTCAAACACAAGATAGTAAAAACTTGTGTTTTCTCAATTATTTAATTTAGAAATAAAATAATATTACATTTATATAAAGTACAAGAATGATTGTGAGATTCGAGAGTTTGATACGGAGAAAGCTTCTTAAAAACCGCACGTTAGCCTTGGATTGAAAAAGTCCATACACCAGGCAATCAAAGGCATTATATTTATATATATTCGATAATAGAAACCAACAATCGAATTAATACCAGGAGAAATGCCACTTTTAAATACTGGCTTAATCACCATTTTTCGGTTCAGAATAATAAGACAGAAATGAAAGAAAACCAATAATCAAATTAATACTATGGGAAATGCCACTTTTAAATAGTTGCTTAATCACCATTTTCGGTTCGGAATAATAAGACAGAAATGAAAGAAAACCAATCTGATAAAAAATTGCATTGAAAATATTTTACTTCTTCTATTCCAAGCGATTGCTTAACCTGTATATCGTATTCAACAACAGAATTCCTTGAAAGAAAATCTCCACAAATGTATAGCAATGTTGTTTTTGGTCATCTGGTTCACTTTGCCTTCTGGACAAAGTGACATCGTAATAATATTTAAGCCTTTAAACCTAATCGCAGTTGTGACAAGCTCCACAAGATCCATCATGCTCAGAATGTTTTACTGGATCCAATATTTCTTTGCAGCGTTCCTTTCCACTCAGAGACAAAATATTATTTTTCTTCATCAACCATCACTATACAATTAATAAAAAAGAACTTTCTTCTTCCTCATCATAATCTTCATGACGCCTTGTACTAACGCTGTTAGAGAGATGGAACTGGTCTGACCTTGAGCACGATGGGTGGCAACTTCATGCAGGTCTTGGAAACAGGAAATGCAAACGATTACTACTTTCACAAAACTGTCAACATAATTTGGCACCTTCAAGCCCATATTTAAGATACAGTAAGCTTTGAGAATTGTGGTCCCATTATACAGGTCTTTCATTGGTTAAATCAGCAGAATTTGTGTGACCCAGTAATTTATAGAGAGCTAACAAAAACTCCCCGTCATAGAGAGTATAATCAGTGCATTCGAGGAAGCAGCCCAAAATTTGTTGTTGAAATTGGGTGTTGCCAACAAGAGATTGTTGGATGAATCAGACGATGATCATAAGTGCAGAAGCAATAGGAAGAAAGTTAAGAAGACCAAGGAGTTGGCTGCTGCTTGTTATGCTACTAGCGGTCATTCTGAAGAATTCATAATACTGCAGCCACAAACACAAAAGACAATCTGTAATAGATGTATTACAGGCTTAGCTAGTTGTTGCAGCAGCCAAAATCAATCATATGCATCTCAATCTCAATGGCCATCGGATGTTCAACGGTTGCCTGTGCAACAATATAACATCTTATCGTCTTTTTCTAGGTCTAAGTCTCACTCATTTCTTCCAACTTTGCACCTGTTGCAGAGGACATGTACTCTTCTTACACAAATAAGTTACAAGCCATTTGAATCAGTATTTTGGGAAGTTCAAAACAGAGTTTAAGAGAAATATTATTAAGTTTATTACAGTGAATTGTACAGGTATATATACATCAATGGATCAATTTTCAGATCCTACAATCGAGCTGTCGATCCTATAATCAAGCTGCAGATCCTAAAAGGATAGGAAACAACCATCTACAGGATAGGAAAGAATCACAGAAAGAATAGAAAAGAATCAGTAACTACAGGATGGAAAAGAATCATTCCATATCACAACACTCCCCCTCAAGTTGGTGCATAGAAACTTGCCCAAAAACTTTGAGAACACTCACTTGAAACTGATTTGGTGAGAATATCGGCCAACTGATCCTCTGATCGAATCTTAGGCAACTCCACGATCTCCTCATCCAAATTCTCCTTAATGAATAATCTATCTACCTCCACATGTTTTGTTCGATCATGTTCAACCGGATTATGAGCAATATCACATGCTGCTTTATTATCACAATACAGTCGAATTGGCTGCCTAAGCGGATAGCCCAAATCTCTAAGGAGAAGTTTTAGCCACAATACTTCACATACTCCAAGTGCCATACCTCTAAATTCATCCTCTGCACTTGATCGGACAACAACATTCTGTTTTTGCTTCTCGACGTAACAAGGTTACCTCCTACAAAGGTGAAATAACCTGGAGTATAACGCCTGTCATCGATTGCTCCAGCCCAGTCAGCATCAGTATATGCATCCACGCTTTGACAATCTTCACTTATAGTGAATAAAATTCCCTTTCCATGAGCAGATTTCATATACCTCAAAATGCGCATAACTACATTCATGTGTAGCTCACCAGGATTATGCATAAACTCGCTAACAATACTTAAGGCATAGGTAAGGTCCAACCTTGTGTGTGCTAAGTACATCAATCTGCCTACGAGTCTCTAGTATCTCCCTTTATCAACTGGTACCTAATCAGACTCAACACATAACTTCAATCCTTCTTCCACTGGTGTATCAGCAGGTTGACATGCTGACATACCAGTTTCTTGTAACAAGTCTAAGGCATATTTCCTTTGAGATATAAAAATCCCTTTATTAGATCGAGACACTTCGATCCCAAGGAAATATTTCAAGGGGCCGAGGTCTTTCATTTTGAAATCTCTGGATAAGTAATCCTGTAGAGCCTTCCTTTCTTCGGGATCATTTCCTGTAACCACCATGTCATCCACATATACAATAAGTGTAGTTATCTTACCCTGAAGTTTCTTCAAGAATAAAGTGTGATCTGAGTTGGTCTGACGATAACCAAAATCTTTCATAGATTTTGTGAACCTTCCAAACCATGCTCTCGGAGACTGTTTCAACCCATAAAGTGACTTCTTTAATCTGCACACCTTTCGACTATGCGTTTCTCGTATCATGCATCGTGGTGGGAGTTCCATGTAAACTTCTTCGGACAACTCGCCATGTAGAAAGGCGTTCTTCAGATCAAACTGTTGTAATGGCCAACCCAAGTTTGTAGCAAGAGACAACAAGACTCATACTGTATTGATTTTAGCTACAGTTGCAAATGTCTCTGTATAATCAATCCCATAAGTTTGGGTGTATCCTTTTGCACCAGTCTCGCCTTAGAGCGTTCAATTGCACCATCTGCTTTGTACTTCACAGTATACACCCATCAACATCCGACAGGTTTCTTTCCTGGTAAACGGTCAACAAGTTCCCAGGTTTTATTCTCCTACAAGGATTTCCACTCCTCATTCATAGCGGCTTTCCACCTTGGGTCAGCTAAGGCTTCCTGCACATTGTTAGGAATAGATACAATAGATAACTGATTTACAAATGATTGATTTGATTTTGACAAATGATGGTTAAACACATAATGACTCATGGGATATTTAACGTTACTAGAAAGCTCGGGTTCATATGTGGGTTTAGGAATACCTCTGGTGTGATGCTATGGTAGCTGTCTTCTAGATGGTTCAGGAGCATCATCAACAAGCCATTGGTTTGGTGTATCAACTTCCTGTGGTGTGAGAGGGTCGGACAGAGGTGGAGCCACAACTTCGGTTTCTAGGTGTTCATCACTACTTGGATCCAAAGTCAAACCACCCACATCCAATTCGCCCACTTCTTGATTCAGTGCATAAGAGAGTTCCCCTACTTCCAGGATGTGAAGAACCACATCTTCAGAAATGTGATCATCATAGTCTAGAGTCTGAATTTCCTTCTGGTACTCCCCCTGAAGTTTAGGCTCAGAGGAAAAATACATCGAGTCTTCATGAAAAATTACATCTAATGTAATAAACATTCATTGGGTTGGAGGATAATAGCATCAGTACCCCTTTTGATAAGCAACATATCCGAGAAAGACACATCGCAGCGCTCGAGGAGACAACTTGTTGCGCCGATGCTTATGGATGTGTACAAAAGCTACACAACTAAAGATGTGAGGAGATAAATTTGGGACGGCTAGAGCAACAACCGCTTCAGCGAGAGCCTGAGATGGTGTCTGGAAATTAATAGTGCTGGAGGGTACCCGGTTGATCAAATATGCTGTAAAGGTAAGTACTTCTCCCCAATAGGATAACGACATATGGGCTTCTATCAATGAAGCATGGACAACCTCCAACAAGTGGCGGTTTTTTCTCTCAACCACCCCATTCTGCTGAGCTGTATTGGGACAAGTAGTTTGATGAATAGTTCCGTGTGCTTCCAGATACTACTGAAGCTCAGAACTCAAATATTCGCCTCCATTGTCACTGCGAAGAACCTGAACCTGTGCATTGTACTGAGTACAAACCATTTTATAAAAATTTTGAAATAACAAATTCACTTCACTTTTAGACTTCATCAAGCACACCCAAGTAATCATGGTACAATCATCAATGAAAGTAACAAACCAACGTGATCCACCAAAGGTAGTGACTTTGGACGGACCCCAAACATCAGAATGTATGACCATAAAAGGAACTGGACTTTTATTCAAACTTAATGGAAACAAAGCACGATGGCCTTTTGCAAGTTCACAAACGTCACAGCGGAAACTACAAACATCAAATTTTGCAAATAAACTAGGAAATAATTTCTTCAGGTAACCAAATGAGGCATGCCCCAAACGTCAATGCCATAACTAGATTTCATATTTCTTCTTCTCCCCCCCCCGGAACCATCCATCGTTAAATCTTGACGCAACTTGTCCAAACTCTTTGACACTAAGTCCAAGTAATACAACTTTCCTTGCCTAACACCACAACCAATCATTTGCCTCGTTCGAATGTCCTTAAACACACAAAAATCAGGCCAAAAAATTACAATACAAAGTAAGGTAGTGGTGATTTGGGAAACTGACAATAGATTATAATCTAAAGAAGGAACAACTAAAACAAAATCTAGATTTAAAGTATTAGTGAGAGGTAAAGACCCTTCTCCAATAATTGGGGCTGAAATGATTAGAGGAAATTTGGGGTCTAAAATGGGCCTTATAAAAAACTGTGCCATGGTAGAGCTGGATTGAGTTGAATTTTTAAACCAATAGAATTTCAATATCTTTGGTCAATCATTATGGTTGAGTTGGACACATAATGCTTATGTGTCATATTTTTATTTGATAATAGCTAACTCCATATCAACCTCACCTTGGTTAAGTTCTTGAAAAGATTATCTCGAAATAAGATAAATAAACTTTAACTAATAAATATAGAATATTTTATTTGATCACTACTTCCAACTCCTTTAAACATAACCTTCGCATTAATTACAATTGTAGTGGAAGCATTTTGAAATACTAAAAACATTTATTAATCAATTTTTTAAAAAGAAAACTAAATAATATTTAAGTTTAAATAAACTTATCTTGAAATACTAAATAAAAGATATTTAGTATTTTTAATATTATTAAATAATGTTTAAAAAATTAAATATATTTAATTATTACATCCAAAAATAAATAAAACATTTAAATACTAACAAAATAAAAAAATAAAAACTACTTTTAATATTACTAAAATTATAATAAAATTTGATTTTACTTTTTTCCTCTCTTACCTACCTACCCATTAATCCATAATTTTTTTTTATATTAATATAAAAAATAATATGAATATACATAGTTTATTGTTTTTTATTTTGTGTGATGTAATATTTTTTATATGAATTAATATAAAAAATTTATTAAAGAATAATAGTGATTTTATTTTTATTTTTTTAATACTATTATAATTATATTTTTATAAATGAATATATTTGAGTTTTAATTTATTAAATATATAAAAAGTAGTGGTCTATTCATTTAAAAAAAAATAATATAAAATTCAAAAGTTTTCTATCATTTATTATGTGTGCACGAGAATCTAAATATTTCATTAATATTTTTAACCAATATCTCTTGACTTTACATTAACTCAATATAGTTGTCAACTACCATTAATGAGACGATTTAGGTTCCCCGGATGTGGGTGCCAACAACATGGACAGCTATCCAGCTGACTCCAGCAACACGCGTCCTCCTTTGCAAACGACATCGCATGCTGCCAGCAATGATTCCCAGCACCTGAATCCGAACAACTCCTCCGGCGTTACTTTCCCGATGATCCTTGTTGACACTTGGCATGACCTCCGCCTTCCAGGTTCAGTCGGTGCTCATTACCCAGCTCATGAATGCCATCACTCTGCACAGGATCCTCCGAACGTTGAAGATTATTCCTGAGTCTTGTCGAAGCATGAGAGCAAAGCTGGAACTGGTACTTCGTCCTAGGCTCATTCAAGGCTTGTCTGCTCGGATTAATGGTGACTGAAAGGAATTCTATGCAGTCTTTCCGCACGCACTATGATATGGATGATAGGTTTATTGGCCACAAGTTCAGGGTGGTTTACCACAATTTCTCTGCTGTTGCTGCTAACTCTGCTGGTGCATATCATTCCAGAGCCCATGTAGGAGTTTTCACCCCTCTGCATATTGGTCTTAGGCTCAATTCGACGGCCATGTCTCGCCAGCATGGTACTCCCAGACGAGCCCACTCAAGGCGAGCAAAATCCCAGAGGAGTAGCAGCATCCCCATCCCTGAGGATTATGAACCACACATTTCTGGTCATGTTTGGGTGTTGGTAGAGGCTTGGGAGAATAAGGTCTTGAACAAAAAGCTTTCGACTGGGGAGGATGGCAGTTGTATCAACCACTACTGGATGGTTAAAAACATGCTTTGTAACCTAGCTGAAGATATGCTCAGCAACTGGTCTGAAGCTAGAATGGCGGTCCATTCCATGAAAATGAAAATCGCTGAGATCAATGCTTAGCTGACCAAATTGGACAAAACCTTCTCCTGGAAAGGCACAGCTATTATTTCCAGCTTAAATGTCCAAAAGTCAGGAGGCGAAGCACAGGGTGGCGGTGTAAGTGGCGGAGCTAGTGGAAGCAAAACGGGCGGGCGTGCCATCACTAGTCTAGGGGGAAGTGGTTGCTCCTCCAAGTCGCCTCGGGATAAAACATTCCAGGCTCCTTCTCCTATGGAACCCCTCTCTAAATGACTGAAAGACTCACCTTCTCTGCAGGTCGGTCATCTTCTATCACTGTCTCTCATTCCAATGGCGGCCACAAACTCGCCCACTAAGTCGCAGGAGGAGCAATGGGCTTGCCCCATTACTGAAGATCCCCCCTCAACTTAATGTGTGCTCTGAACAGGTCTCTTTCAGGCTTCGATTCGTGCAGGCCTTTAGATATCATCTATGTTTTTATATTTAAGTTTTACTTTATGTCTCTTTCTGGTTCTAGCGGGGCTCGGCTGGTTATGCAACCCAGTTTCCTTGCATCTCGGTCTTGAATAGTTTTTACAGTTTTGTTCTATGTCAGTGTGCTTCCAAACAGACAAGTGTCTTATTTTTTGAAAATGGCTCTAAAGGAGGCACAGTCTCCTTCAACTTATGTCAAATCATGAGTTCTTTGATGTAATTTTTTTCCTCTGTAATATAATTTTCTGTGCAACTTACAAAAAAAATAAAAATGAGACGATTTAGGTTGACTTTCATTAGATTTAATCTGACATGGCATATTTGTAATGTGATGTGGATTTTTTTTTTTTTTTCCTTATGAGGCCCATATTAGACCCCAAATTTCCTCTAATGCGGCCATTGGCAATGGAAACAAATTTTTGTGTGGACGGTTTAAGAGGTGAGACCTGTCTAGAATCAAACTTCATATGATCCGTAGCACCAGAATCAATTATCCATGCACTATTAGAAACAAGTGTAGAAATATTTAAAACCTTACCACCATTACTTGCCGCTGCTGCTAATGTCGAGATCTGACCAGCAACACCATCCGTTGTCTTTGTTTCGACAATCGCAGCACTGGAGGTCCTCTTGGAATTCTTCTTCTGTGAATCGCGGCTATGATCCCACCATTATGGATACCCCACAAGCTCAAAGTAGTGGCTCTTGGTATGACCAGTTTGATTGCAATGAGTGCATTTGTAGGTAGATTTATCGGCACCATCAGTGTTCTTAGGCTGGCTTTGAGAAGACCAATTCTGATTAGACTGATTTCGAGTCACCATGGCTGAAGCTTCAGTTTTTTCTGGTTCTCTTTCATCGTTGCAAGTCGAACAAATTCACGGCGGACCAAAGCATAGCATGGTTCCAATTCGGGGATATGATCCTTTCTCAAAATTTCGTCACGGATTTGTTCGAATTCACCATCTAATCCAGCAATAAAAATATGCACCCTTTGTCGCTGAACTGGTTTTCGGTAAGATTCAACATCATTCTCACTCTCCATAATCACCTTATCATGATGATCCAACTCACAAAATATCTCAGTTAATTCTCCATAATACATCGAGAGTGTTCTACCATTATGTTTCGTAGAGAAGGCCCTCTGATTCAAGACAAACACCTGCAATTCATCTGCTCCATAATAAAAAGCTTTAGAAAGAGCTTTCCAAATATATCGACCGGTGGGTAAGCGAATATATCGCTTCATGATTTTTGGGGACATAGACATCAATGGATCAATTTTTCAGATCCTACAATCGAGCTGCCGATCCTATAGTCAAGCTGCAAATCCTATAATCAAACTACCGATCCTAAAAGGATAAGAAACAACCATCTACAAGATAGGAAAGAATCACAGAAAGAATAGGAAAGAATCAGTAACTACAGGATGGGAAAGAATCATTCCACATCGCAACATGGGATACCATCATTGCAAGAAAACAATGTAATTGAGAGTGGGGATGAAATGGGGATAGCTATGAGCAATGCATTGATAAAACAAGCCAATAATTATGAGTATTCATCTCATGATGCCTCTTTGTTTCCCACTTTTCTGAGCATAAGAAGAAATTATTGTGAGATTCCCAATGCTTCATCTCCACCATCATATCTACAAACTCAATTTCAAGGTCAAGGTCGAGAAGAAGAAGAAGGACTAGGTCGAAGATATTCAATACAAACGCAATGTTGCGATCAATTTGAAATCCAACCCAGAAACTACAGTACCAGTAGTCAAAAACGTAATACTAACTAACTCCTCAGCTTGTATGCATTTTTTTGGTTCTCCTCCTTGTTGTTCTAATGTTAATTCTGTAGTGCAAATGCAAAAGATTTAAAAATATATGTATACTACAGTGGCTGTCAGTTATCCGATTCATCCAAAGAGTAATAACAATTATTACCAGAGCCATGAAGCTGCTTATATTGGAGAAGGGTGTGAAGAAAAGATTACAGAAGAAGCTAAATATGGATCGAACTATGCCGAGAATGAGTCTTATGCCGAGAATGAGACTAAATGTGCATTTCAATCTTCGACTTCAACCAAACTGAACTGCTGGATGAAGTTCTCTCAAAAAGCATGGAATCAACGAATGACAACAGCCGCTGCGTCTGCTTAGATGAATTAGTTGATATTGATGACGTTATATTTGATCCTCCCATTGATGCCTCTACCGCCACCAGGAACAATATTGAAGCTCCCAATGATGGCAATTTAGATGAGTTGAAGAAGAACCTGAACGATGAGATAATGTTAATCCTGGAAGGAAAGGGATATCAACAGATGGTAATATGTTCATTGATTTTCTTTTAAGCTTTTTATTTCACACGTTTGTGGAAGCTTTTTATGTCACACGGTCTGTCGTTGTCGTTCACACTTTCAAAAATGGAAATACACAAAAGCGGTGGGTGGTTAAACAATTGGTATGCTAAAAAGAGCTGACCTTGAGGTCTTCCCTACACTGAGCAAGGTTGTATACCGTAGGTAAAAAATATTTTACATGCAACAAAGTAATAAATGTTGTGGCAACAAACTGTGAGCCGTTAGAAAATAGATTGATATCCAACAGCTTACAGTGTTGCCGCCACAGTATTTTTTACTTTAATGCATAATGAATATTGTTTCCGATATACCTTATCTCCTTTCTGTCCACTCCATGAAATATTGTAACCCGTCTTGTTCACTTTCTCAATCAATGAACTCATAACTGCGTTCAAGTTCTTTTCCAAAGCTCTTCTATTTTTTATAGCAGTCTGACCACAACTTATTGACAGAACATCAGTAAGATTATTCAAGCATGCTCATGCTAATGGTAGTCGTAAGAGCATTAAGAAGGGAGATAATTTCCATGTCGTGGTAGTGAATTGAATGGCATAATTCCTTGTGCAATTATAGACATTGGAAGTGCCCATTCTACTGTAACTCAAATCAATCTCTGCAATCTTGAAAAGCCTCTGCTCTGCCTTACTTTTATGATATGAAGAACACACTTTTATGATATGAAGAACACGCCGGCAGAAAACTAAGAGAAATACGGATGAGGAAGTCAAGACAAATGACGTACCATGGAGCAAAGACAAAGACGACTAAAATTACGGCGAAACATATTCAACCTGCTGCAGAGTATTTAATGTAGATTGCAGCAGGCATCTTAACTTTTGGATTAAAACTGTTTAAGATCCAAGGGTTGGGATACCTGCTGTAATCGCATTGAATGCTCTGTAGCAGGCTAAGTATGTTTTGCCGAAAATTATAGCCTACTGACAGGATTTCATGCTATAGCAACTTGGCAGTAGACAGTTGGATCTTCAAGTAATTTGAGATCTCAATCATCTTGAAATCCAATGAATCCAACGACTTGACTAGTTAGATAACTGTTTTAGCATTCAAGTCTATGCAACAGGCCAGGCTGGTCTTAATTGTATAAGACAAAAACAACTTCGATATATTGTTTATTTTGTTTAAATTGACAATGTAAAGTGTATATGTGGAAATTTTGTATCTTCAAGATGAGGAAAGTGGATGGGAAAGCGCTTTAGCAAGTCAATGGTAGCTTGCCTCTTGAAACTCTCAAAACCAAAGAAAATCAAATTTTATATAAATAGTTCCCAAGAAAAAAAATGAAATTAGGAACAAAGTGAACTAAATTTTACATTAAGAATATCGAAGAAAAAAAAATTAACACTAAAGTTGTTTTTTAAAAATAGTGTAAATTAAGTAGTATATAAATAAAAATAAAAAATTGATATAACTATTTAAAAATATTAAATATATTTAAATAAAATGAATATCAAAGTTGTTTAGTATTTGTATGTTAAGAAAATAAAAATTAATAGCAAATTTGTTTTTAACCACTTTTACATATAGCACAAGTGTATAGTACTAGTTTTGAAAAAAAAATTGATAATAAAACCTCACAAGTAAGAAAAATAAGAAAATGATATGATATTAGGATACATAAAATATTTCCAAAATTTTTGTAAAATATATTTATATAAAAATATAGATCAATAACATATTGTAAAAGTTGGTAGGTTGGTTTAAATTTATGCAAATTTATTAATAAAAATAATATATTTTATAATTTTAATAAGGATTATATCATTTTATAATAATAGTAAATAGATGATTATACTAGTATATGTTACATCTTTATTAAAGCATGTAATATAAGTTCATATTATCATTTTTTAAAAGAATTATAAAAATAATGACATTTGTAAATATTAATATTAATTCACAATAAATATCTTTTATAATTAATATTATTAATTAACCTTTTTAATATAATGGTGAAGAAAACAATATACTCTAATTTTTACAACAAAGTTTATTAAACTAAACTAATTGGAATTCTAACAATATCTAACCAAAAATTATATTATTTATAAAAATGAAATTAAATAACCACATTATAACATTGTTTTTATATTTAAAATGTTAAACATAAATTAAATATTATATATAAGCAAGGAGCTATTCGAGGAGAGGTTTGCACCTTAGGAGATTTGATCCCTCTTCGAGATCTCATGCGATTTGATGAGATTGTAATATAATTTTATGGCCGGCTAACAATCAACCAAATTCTTTTAATGCACCAATTAACCAAATGTAACCACCACCACTTTTAACTTTTAATTTACTGGATGCATTATTTGTCTTTTATATAAGTTTATTTTAAAGACCCAATATATAAGATCATAGATTAGTAACTTCAGAAAATTCAGAAATATATGTAACTTCAAAAAAATTCAAAAATTAGATCTGTAATATTAGAATAAAAACAATTAGATCTCCAATTTTCCATTTGTGAAATCCCCAATCGAAATCGGAATATCAGAGAATCTAGGTTTTTGTTGAAATAATTTGGTGGCTTCCGGATTTCTGATTCTCGATATTGCTCTCCACTCAACAACAATCCAATAAGGGAGACTTATCTATGTTTTTCTTTTGGATTAAGTTTTTAAATTAAAGTAAGCTTTTTTATTTTATTTTTGCAAAATTTGAATTTAAAAGACCATTCAAATAACTGATCTGCAAAATATCGTTTGATACTTGCATAATGTTACTTAATACATTTAGACATATACCTTTGGAAGGATGTTAAGGTATTTTTATTAAAAAAATAAACAAAAGATAAAGTATTGTAAATATTCAATTTATTAGGTGTTCATAATATTCCACACCCAAATTGAAATTTTAACGATTTGAAAACTATTTGAATTTTGTTTCATATTCATACAATAGGTGTTTTACCGCTCTCCACTTTACGACGACCTCGGGGGAGATTATTGGAATGATGGGACATATTCAGGAATTAAACGGATTACCATAACAGCTAAAGATAATTCGTTAACTTCACTCAAATTGCATTATTCCCTGGAAGGCAATGAAAGCATGAAGGATATAAATACCTTTGGCCTTAGGCATGGAGGTGCAGAGGACACTCCAGTAGAGGTAAGTGGAAGCTTAATTATCTTTGGCTCCATGGCATGAGATGTATTGTATGGATACATTGAAAATAAGTAATTATATGGATGTGATAGTTTTGTTTACCTGTATATGCATTAAGTACAATTTAAACTACCCACAGGAGATTGTAACAAAAAATTACTGGTTATTTTGGAAGTTACAAATCTTGGCCAGAGAGAGAGTGAGGGAGGGGGAGAGAGAGAGAGAGGGGGAAGAAGAGGGACAACGAGAGAGAGAAAGAGAGAGAGAGGGGGGAGCGAGAG
>LPNX010977639.1:348111-424755 GCA_001517045.1 Pseudotsuga menziesii
GGTCGTGCTTTTGTTTCACTACTGGTTCAGTCAATGAAAGACACTTTTCCCATGTCTCTTCATTCACATTAATGCTTCATCAATGCATTGTTGCTTCATCAATGCATTGTTGCTCCATTAATGCACTAAAGTTTGTCATTTGAGATAAACATGGGGCTATATATTCAATTTTTCTCATCTTATGACGATATCCAAAATCTTCTTACAATATTTGATTTACCACATTCACTGATACACTGCCTTTGCTTTCCACATATAAACAGGCGTTCAAATAACCACTATTTCTTACTATTTTCCTTTGTTTGGCTTATATTTATTTTGTTGTGTTTCATTTACACTTCGAGTTTCCATCAGAAGATTTTGCACCTTGTTAAATTTGCAGGTATTCTTTAGTTCTTCATTTAGTCTACTTATTAGATGGTGAAACATCGTTGCTCTATTTTAATTGAATGTGACTCTTGCTTTGTTGCAAAAATATTGTGACATGTGTCGATTATGTCATGTCTGTCAATAAAATGTTATATATTAGTTTTTTGCCTAATTGAAAATTTTGCTTATGAGATGGTGAAACATTGTTTCTCTTTTTTAATTCACTCTTACTGCCTTGTTGTGTTTTAATTGGCTTTTACTCTTGCTGCGTTGCAAAAGCGTTGTGACTTGTATTGGTTATGTACCTTCTTGATGGTGTAATACTCATTCTATGTCAATAAAATTATAGGTATTAGTTTTTATGATATACTTGTTTTCCAATACTGATTAGTGAAAAACTATTGTTTAAAGCTTACATGGTCAACTACCCATTCGACCATGTCGATATACATAATGAAACAAAGTTTAAAGACCAAATGTCTGCCAAATTTCCAGACAGACCGATGAAAAATAACGGAGAGCAAGTTTAAAATAGGAATGGACTTAGTGGAGGAATACGAACAGTGAAAATAAAACGTGAAATCGAGGTTTCTCGATTTCCGATACCCGAACTTCGAAGATTGGAAATAGGAACTTCGACGTTTCTTTATTTGAAAACACAAAAATTTTGAGATTTGAAATGTCGGAAATCGGATCTTGGGGAATACATATGGTTTTCTTTATTAGAAAACATAGGACATAGGATTTCTGCAATACAAAATGTCGCAAAATCGAAAATTGTGGTGTTCCTTATTCACAAATCCTAAATTGGGGAATTGAAAATGGGAATGGAAAACATAGGACATATATTTCTTGATTCCAAAATGTCGGGAATCGAAAATACGAACATGAACATAGGATTTCTGGATATGTTGCAAAATCTGAAATTGGAAGAAAGTATGTTCCTTATTAGAAAACATAGGACATAGGAAATCGATGTTCGTATTTTTTATTCTCGACATTTCAAAATTTAACAAGGTCCAAAGTCTTTCGATGGAAACTCAAAGTGTAAATTGGAAATAGGAACTTCGACATTTCTTTATTTGAAAATACAAAATTTTCGAGAGGAAAAAGGGGAGCGAGAGGAAGGCATTAGAGGAAATTTCAACTCAAAATGGGCCTTTTAACTTTAACTCAAATTCCATGTCATCATGTGTTAGCCAATGAAATTGCTTCAAATTTGAAATACCGTATAGGTCTTAAACATTTTTTTAATATAAATTTGGGGATAGGTATCATAAAAAAAACTACATTTTTTGTTTGTATTTTTGACAAATCTCCCTGTGTTTTTACTCAAATTTCGATCGGGAGAGCTCGTTGGATGCGAAATTAAATTTCGCATCCAACGAGTACCCACTCAGCATATTTTTGACAAACCCTGCTACCCCAAAAACAAGAAATACCTGAAAAAACGTGATGATGATGTAAAATGGGCCTTTTAACTTTAACTCAAATGCCATGTCATCATGTGCTAGCCAATGAAATTAATTCAAATTTGAAATACCGTATAGGTCTTAAACATTTTTTTAATATAAATTTGGGGATAGGTATCATAAAAAAAACTACTTTTTTGTTTGTATTTTCGACATATCTCCCCGTGTTTTTACTCAAATTTCGATCGGGAGAGCTCGTTGGATGCGGAATTAAATTCCACATCCAACGAGTACCCACTCGGCATACTTTTGACAGACCCTGCTACCCCAAAAACAAGAAATACCTAAAAAAAACGTGATGATGATGTCATCATCACATTTTTTCAGGTATTTCTTGTTTTTGGGGTAGCGGGGTCTGTCAAAAGTATGCCGAGTGGGTACTCGTTGGATGTGGAATTTAATTCCGCATCCAACGATCTCTCCCGATCGAAATTTGAGTTAAAACACGGGGAGATATGTCGAAAATACAAACAAAAAAGTAGTTTTTTTTCTTTTCTTCCTCCAAAATTAATAAATATTATTTTATTATTTTAACTATTATTTTATTAATTTTTTTAGGAGGCCCATTTTGAGTTGAAATTTCCTCTAATGGGGGGGAGAGAGAGAGAGAGAGTGAGGTAGACTTACAATCCGCAATCCGAACCGGAAATCAATAGTGCCCATGCAGTCGATTCGATCCCTTGGGTGTATATATTTTGTCCTTGAACAGATTGGAATATGATGCCTGTGAGTTTTTTATAATCGCGATTTGCATAAAACCCTAATTTCTGTAATTTAATTTAAGTTGAATGATTCAATGGCATCGCTTTCGATTTAAACATTCAGCAATGTTTGGCCATATTCAAATGACACCATGTTCTTTAAGTTGGCTTGTGATTTTGCGACTTGGCCTGTCATTTTGTTTATTCAGACATAGTCACATATCTATACTTTTCACATATTTTTGTATGATTTTTATTAAAAATATTAAAAATATATTTATTAACATTGTTGACATATATGGAACTAATAGGATGACAACAAGACCTTCAATTTTACATAAGGTGGAAGTTCTGATTTCTGATTCTCCAAAATCGGCAAAGTATATACAAAATAAATCGAAAGCAATATCGACGATATCCGAAAAGCAAATAGTTGGAAATCAAAAATCGGGTAAACAACATACCATTTTAACAAAACCAAAATCGGAAAGGACATTTCCTTGTTGAAAATGATAAGATTTTGTGATCCAAACATAAAACAAACTTCGACAAACATACCAAAAATGCATTTTCGCTTCCCAATTTCGGAAATCACAATCAAGAAACACATCTTGGAAAAAAAATTGGGGGGTTAGTTTTTAAGGTAGTTAAATTTTTACATTTTTTTAATTTTGATGATCTGAGTTTTCCTACTGTGTAAAAAGTTTATAATTTGACTATGGGTAGAGAGAGAGGATAGGGTTTAGGGATAATTAGGGAAATTAAAGAGAAGGAGAGGTATAGGATGCAAGGAGAGACAAAGAAAGAGATTGCTTTCCACATATAAACAAGCCTTCAGGTAACCACTATTTCTTACTATTTGACTTTGTTTTGCTTATATTGATTTTGTTCTGTTTCATTTACACTTCGAGTTTCCATGGAAGAAAGAGATTCTTAGAGTTTTGTTATAAAGGAGGAAGAGCAGTTACTAAATACTATTGTGGAATATTTTGCAGGTATTGGACAGACATAGAAGGTTGGTACCAAAGAAGAGCAGTTATTGATCATTGATATAGAAGGATCTATAGATGATGACGATCACTGAGGACTGTTAATATTGGAAAAAGTTAGAATAAATAAGGGCTACTGTTAGTGGTTGTAGAGAATGAAGATATAGAACACTCTGCATATTTCTTGGGAGAAATTCCAAGTGAGATGGTAAGTTTGTACCATGAGTTAAGTCTTTTGGAGAAGAGACTAGGAAACTAGAGAGTAAGTATTCAGACTGTAAAATTAGAGCTAAATAAGAATGAAGAAGTTGTCATAGATGACAAATGTGGAAAAGGAGTTGTCAAGTATGTTGGCATACAGAGAAAATATAGTGGAGCATTTGTGATTGATAGTTTGAACAAAGCGGATGGAAATTTATATGCAGATTCATAAAAGTGTGAAATGAGTTCAAAACATGAATTTGCTTCTGAAGATCAACCCGAAGTGAAAAATAGTGAGTCCAGAGTGTCTCATAAGGATGGAATGATGTTATTTTTATAATATGGAGTTGTTGAGCAGAAGACTGTCTTGAGAGGAAGTGAGGAAAATGAAACTGTGAAGTGTGATTTAAATCCTGAAATGGTAAATGAAGTAGAAAAGGTGAGAGATCTCAAGCAACAAAAGAGTAGCTGAGATAAAGGATGAAGTTGTAAAGGAAGTAGAAATCAGAGTTTCTAAAGGATGTCAGTGGTTTCAAAACACCCTTCTTGTGTTTCAATTGACTCTTACTCCCTTGCTGTGTTTTAAACCAAGTTTAGAGACCAAATTTCAGCCAAATTTACAAGGAGACCGATGAAAAATAATAGAGACAGAATTTAAAATAGGCACGATCTTAGCGGAGGAAAAGGGGGAGAGAGAGAGAGAGAGAGAGAGAGAGAGAGAGAGAGAGAGAGAGAGATACTTACAATCCGCAATCCGAACCAGAAATTGATAGTTCCCATGCAACTGATTCGATCCCTTGGGTGTATATATTTTGTTCTTGAACATATTGTTCTTGAGTTTTTTATAATCGCAATTTGCATAAAACCCTAATTTCTTCAATTTAATTTAAGTTGAATGATTCAATGGTGTTGCTTTAGATTTAAATATTTAGCAATGTTTGGCCATATTCAAATGCCACCCTGTTCTTTAGGTTGGCTTTTGATTATGGGACTTGGCTTGTCATTTTGTTTATTCAGACATAGTCACATATCTATACTTTCCGCATCTTTTTGTATTATTTTTATTAAAATTATTAAACAAATTATTTATTAACATTGTTGACTTATATGGAACTAATAGGACGACAACGAGACCTTCAATTTACATAAGGTAAAAGTTTATGTTTCCAATTCTCCAAAATCGGCAAAGTAGATACAAAATAAATCGAAAGCAATCTCAGCGATATCCGAAAAGCGAATAGTCAGAAATCGAAAATCAGGTAAACAACATACCATTTTATCAAAACTGAAATCAGAAAGGACATTTCCTTGTTGAAAATTATAATATTTCGTGATCCAAACATAAAACAAACTTCAACAAACATACAAAAAATGCATTTCCACTTCCCAATTTCGGAAATCGGAAATCGTAATCAAGAAACACAGCTTGGAAAAAAGGTTAACATTTATTATGAAAATAAAAAAGGTTCTGTTGCAAAAAGACACAATTTTTTTACCCTCTTGGCGTCGATCCAATATATTAGGGCCCTTTCAGTTGGCCAAATTCCTATGAATTTGCAGATAATCACGTGGTATTTCATGAATTGAATGCGCACGTTGATTCGGCTTGGGGGAAGCTCGATCCTTGGCCTAGTACCAGAGATTGGAATGCATGTGTTGATTCTTCGAGTTTTCCCGTTGATTTTTCCTTTTGATGCAGTCTCAAGGTTTTCTTGCTCTTCTCAGGGCCTTGAGCTTTTTGGTGTGTCGTGGTCTGCTTCCTTACTGGTGCTTTCTTGATTTGGGTCAGTTTGATTTTTGTCAATTGGGTCATCATCTACATGGGATTGATTCACGATTGTGGATTCCACTTGAGGACGAGAGGGGTTTATCCTTCATCCAAGCCCATATCCTGGATTTTGTTAAAGGATCTAAAGGTGTCACAATTAGATCATATGATATAGTGGAGAATGTTAAAAGTCAATACTATAGGACTAGATTCCAGCTAAGGGCTAATGCACAACAATAATGTGAATTAAATGACTAATTTAAGATACTCTCCTATTAGAAGCTATAGATAAACTACTAGTTTGATACTTTTCCAATCTAGTGTTGTATCCCAAGTTGTAATTTGTAGAGAAATTGTTAATATCTTAGAGATTTTGAAGAATTTGTATAACTTTGATTCAATAAGTGTAGTTTGAATGACTTATTTTGTTTATTTTTATTTAATGCAAACATTATATTTTGGTACTAATTAACTTTTTTTAAGTGTATATGTGTCATGTCAATAAAACCATCTTCATATTACAATTATTATTGATGTGAACTTAATAACGATAAATACGTGAAATAAAGACACATGAAAATAATATCACACCATCTCACCACAATTTAGAATTAAAGCATAAAAATATTGACAAAAGCTAATATTATAATTAGCTAAAGATCAATACTATAATAGTGTTATGATATATATTCTTTGGGTTATAATCACTTTACAAATTGTTTCCAATTTACTGGTGTTGCTTTTCTTTTTATTCTTATTATTAATTTTTTTATATAAATATTTTTAGTGAAATATTTTGTTTTGCCATCTTAATCAAAGAATCTTTACAAAAATTATCAAATTAATAACTAGTTGATGGAATGTAAACAAACATTTACGAGAGTGGGAGGGGTGACTTATCAATAAAATATATAAATCATCAATAAAATATATAAATCAACTGGACTTCCTTTAGTTTTTAAACACAAATTCTATAATTTAATATTTTTTTACAAGCAGGGTTTAACCCGATGGTTAGGTACATCCAATGAGGCCTTGACATAGCCATCCAAAGATTTGACTCTAAAACTTTTTGCTAACATAAACAACTTTTAACCACATAAACTAACCCACAAAACTACAAATTCTATAATTTATATTTATTCAAATAAATAATTATTAAAAACAATAATTTATATTTACCTAAATAAATCATTATTGAAAACAACAAACCACTAACTAGCATGCTCCTTGTTAGTGTAAGTCACTGTACCACAGAGAAAGTGAGAGTTAGGTAAAACAAAAACCCACTGGCAGAATCTTAAAAGGTATAAAATGCTTTTTTTATTAAAGATAATGATGCATCCATGTGTACGGAATCTTATTAATCAACCATGCCATGTGGATACATGGACATTATGCTCCATAACACCTTTTTCTTTATGATGCATGGGTTTCTTTAAGTCGACTCTTCTTTAAATTGCTTTATGATGATTGGCCTTCTTTTATATGCTAAAGCAACTTGCACATTGAAAATATTTACATTATTGTCGTCCGAAGGCCTTCATTTATACTCTCAAAGCAACTCTGCACATTTATGAATTTGTTATTATTGGTGTAAAGTATGGTTTCATTTTACATTAATATTTATTTATTTTATATGTTTATGGAATATGATATAATTAATAATCAAAAAAAATTTATTATTTATTTTATTTATATATTAATTTGTATTGAAAATTGATTTAAGGAAAATTAAAATGATTTCTAATATAGAAAAAGATCAATTTTACACCAAAACATTTTTTTAAGTAGCAGAAAATTATATTAAAATACAAAAAATAATATTTGTAGAGTTTTCAAGGTACAAGTTCATAACTTGATAGAGCAGAGATTAGAGATTATTATACATGTTTGGGACTTTCTCTTGGTGTGGGAAACCAAGTTTTCATTATCAAAACTTAATAGAGTTGTTTGGTAATCTAACCAAGTTGACACAAAATGAAAAAACACAAAAGAAAATGGAAAATCCAGAGACCTTACGACTTTTTTCATGGTTTTTCAACAATTGGAAACAGATTGAAGTACTCGTCGTCTTCCCCGGATAGAGCAAGTTCAGGGTCTTGGTGCGGCTCTGCAGCAGAGGGAGGTGTCGACATCTGTTGCTAATGGTTGTTAGTTCGCATGTGCCCTCCATCACTCTGTCCTCTTTCCTCCACGTCGAGTGAAGCTTCTGTCATGTGTCTGATGTGCTTGATGTCCTAGCTCTGTTGAGTTTCCTTGGTAGGGTCCTATTGGTTAAGACTTGGAGAGGTCGAGGAAGTGTCCTGAGTAGTGGAGCTATCAGAATCACTGGAGGTCGGTGGAGAGGGAGAACGGTCACGTTCCAAGAGCAGTTGAGCAAGGTCATTCTTCACTCACCAGTAATGGGAGAGTCTCTTCCGCAGAGGTTACATGGAGCGGTGACGAGCCATAGCTTCAGCTTCCCAATCATCCATTGCCCTGTGCACGCTAAGGGGAATATGGGCTCTATATCCTACGGAGATGGAACGACGCAACATCGCCTGACTTCTTGCTCCCCTAGAGTTGTTTCCTCTGCCAGGAGTGGCTCTGAGTCTGAGTGGCATTGTCGGTGGGTGTATTCTCTGGCTAGTGTTCCTATTTCCCTGAATTTCCCCAGAGTTGGAAGTCCAAACGATGGTGAAGCGATCGAAAAATCTGCGAGATATAGTTTGTTGCTCAAGCAAACTCCGTGTGAAGCCATCGAGCAGGGTGACCAGGAAGCTATTGCTAATGTCATTAGCCATTAAATTCATTTTATGCGTGGATAGAGCCATCAAAGTCGAAGTATGTGTGAGGTGACCAGTAGTACAAAGTTGGGTGTTGTGTAGGCTGGAACGCCTTCCCGGAGGGGGGTGTGCATAGATATATGGGAGGTGGTGACAACTACGATAGATGCCCATTAATGCCGAGTCCCACCTCCTGCCATGTCTAAACGCCTCGAGACACCCGCATCCAGGGTTTTCATATCCTTGGCCACAATGTTGAGACAAACCTTCCGACCAGAGATGAGGGGATGTAGTTGAGCTGCTATTTATGTCATAGAGAAGAGATTGTGAGAGCACTCACTCATTTGTTATTATGTCTGCCAAATTGTTAGCTTTGTGGGTTAAAATGGTGGAAAGTTATCAAGGTTGCATTGTTGAGTTCCCTGGTGAGAAGTTGAAGGAGGAGATCTAGTCTCCAACTTTGAGCAATTTTGGATGTAGGAGTCCCATTTTGAATTCTGATGGCAAGAGAGATGATAAGCTTTGAGTCTCCTTCCAAGATTAAGGGGAAGAGATTCCAGTGTTTAGCAATCTGTACCCCAGAGTTATGAGCCATAAGCTCAGTTGTGTTGTTGTCATTGATTCCCATGGATTCATACAAAATTATATTCATCTGGCCCTTCGGATCTCTGAAAACTCCACCAAATCCTACCAAGCCAAGGTTATTCTTTGAGACCCGTCAAAATTACATTTGAAGAAACCTTTCGAGGGTGGGATCCAAGCATAAGGGATACTGAGGGAAATGCGTTCACGTAGAGGCCTAGTAGTCATAAGAATTTGATTTCAATCCCAACCTTTCAAGATGATGGCTTCGACATGGTCAAAAGTAAGATCTCCCTTCGTACAAGGATGAAGAGAAAGGGTTTATAGAAGATGTTGATGGAAGTTGTTCCAGATCAAGTATGGCGGGCGGAAGTGAGCATTGAAAATGCGGTGATTTTTTTCTCTCTAGATTTCCCAAAGAATAAATCCAGGGATGAGCTTCCAGAGTATATTGAGGAGGGGGTTTTGAAAGGAGTGATCAGTCCATCTATCCAGAAATTTATTGGTTATATTTCCATGAGTTCTCTGCAATCTGCGACACAAAGTTGATACTTTGTCCCAGAGCAAGTTCAACAAAGGACAAAGATAAAAAAAAATATGATATGTATTTTCCTCCTGCTTGTAACACATGACACATTGGGAAGGTCCTGTGAAACCTCTCTTCATTATGTTGTCCCACGTCAGGGTTCTGTTATGCCTTAAGAGCCAAAGAAAGCTGTGGATCTTCTGCCAGATTTTGAGGCTCCATATTTTGTTCCAATTGGAATCCTGAGGATTATCTTCGGCGTGAACTAAGAGGTGATAGGATTCCTTCATGGTGAATGTGCCTTTGGTTTCATTCCCCAATGTGAGGATGTATTTTCCAGTAGCTTGCTTAATTTTATGATTCTTGAGCTCCTCCAGGATCAGGCGAAGCTTGTCTATGGATATTGGCATCAGCCACCTATATAGATATTTTCGAGTGTAGAAGTTGGAGAAGGGGTTGGAGAGCCAAAAATTAGAAATAGAAGTATGATTATTGTTTTGAAAAACCACTTGCATCTCCTAGTTTTGAAAGATGCTGGAAAGAGTAGGAAGTTGTTTCCAGGAGTCATTCCAGAAGTGCGTGATGGATTCGTCCCTCAACTCCCAGAAGCCGTGTTTATGGATGATGTCTTTTTGTTGGTTGGTAGTTTTCCAAATAAGAGATCCCTTATGGTTAAGGGAGAACCTTATGAGTTCCTGTGTGTCCCATCAACATACTTGAGATTCCAAAGTTGAGCCCACAGTTTAGAGTTACAAGAGAAACCTCATAATAATGATCCATTATGTCTAGAAACCAACAATGATGGGGGGAGGAATCAACTCCTCTTTCTTGGTGCTAATTCCCAAAGACACTAATCCTACAAGTTTCGACATATTCTGGCTTATATCCCTCTATAATGTCTCTTATAAGGTACTCATCTCCAAAGTCATAGCTAATAGATTGAAACCCTTACCACATAATCTAATCTCCAAAAATCAAGGATGGCTTGTATACAAAAGACAAAGTATAGATGATATCTATTAAGATTTAAACAAGCATCATTAACATATAATTACTGAGAAAACCCTATAGACACAACCATTTACCCTGGAAAACCCCATGGGGGGGGGGATCAGCACCAATGAAGATCTTCATTACCCTGGCCAAATCGGCCAATGGGGCCAAAGCGAGCTAGCCATCACTCACCTCCAAGACATATTACAATGGAGCTTCATCAAGACTTATAAAGGCTTCCTTACATGAAATACCATGGGAAAATACAATGGGATACAACAAACCATGTGCCCAAAATCATGTGCTTTGACCTAAACCATTTGACTCATTCACTAGTCCAGGTTAACCCTAACAATATCCTTTTAGTATAGGAAGCCATCCACTCCAGTGAGGAAAGAAGGGAGAAATGAATGGTCATAAAGCTGGACATGGAAAATACCTTTGAATAGAGTAAGGCATAATTTCATGTTTGTAGTGTTGATGAGATTTGGATTTGGGGCTGATTTTACTGCATGGATAGCCTCATGTATAAGTAGTCCATGGATTTCCTCGATAGTGAATGGGAGACCGAAATAATTCTTCAAAATTTCTAGAGAACTTTGGCAAGGATTCTCTCTCTCTCTCTCTCATTCTCTATACATTTTTATGGTTGATGCTTTAAGGTACCAACTAGAGAAAGCTAGAAGAGAAAATAAAATTATGGGAATTAAGATTTTGCTCAGGGACTAAAAAGAATCAATCACTCTCAGTTTGAAAATGATACCCTACTTTTTGGGGGTGCCTCAACAATTATATCCCAAAGATATAAAAAAATACTAGAGCAATTCATGAAATTCTTTGGAGGAAAGATAAATAAGAAAACAAGTTAAATATACTTCTAAAATACTACTAGAAGAATATAAGAAACCATTGCCTGCATTATGCAATTCCCCACTAAGGAAGAATCAAAGTCCTTTAGATATTTGGGAACACCAATAAGCCATAAATAACTTCGTGAATGGATGCACATTTTTGACAATATCAACAAGAAAACAACCACAGCTTCGCATAGGGTAAACTTGTGGTCACATGTGTCTTGGCAATAACATAATAGCTAAATAAACCCCAAAAATTCATTTTCACATGTTGCACTAGACATGGATTTGTATTCATCTTCTATGGATGATAGAGAAACAATTGGTTGTTTCTTGTTGCTCCATGATACGACTCTGGATCCAATGTTGAATGCATATCCTGTAGTAGATCTTCTGTCATCCAGATTTTTTACCCAATCAGAATAAAAAAACCTGCTAATTAAACATCAAACTTATAAGTGTATAAAAGACCAAAGTTCATTGTCCCTTTCAGATATCTAAGGACTTTCTTTGTAGCTTTCCAATGGTTGTCAGCTGGTTTAGCCATAAACTGGCTCAAAGTGCTGACTGCATATGATTTATTTGGCCTTGTGGTAGTGAGACAATTCATGATTCCCACCAATTGTCGATACAAAGTACCATCTGCATCCTTTGATCCATCTTGACTGCATAACTTCACATTCTGTTCTAAAGGAATTGTTGATTCTTTGCAATCACTCATGTTAAATCTATTCAATATTTCTCTCACATACTTACTTTGAGTGATCATAGTTTTTCCAAATTCTCTCCAAACTTCATGTCCCAAACATTAGTGTAATTCTCCAAGGTCTTTCATTTCAAACACTTGTGACAGTTGATTTTTTATTTATGTAATCAACTTGCATGCATTTCCTGTAATGATGAGATCATCTACATATAAAAATATCAAACAAATATGTCCTTCCTTATCTTTCGTCATATAAAGGTTAGGGTCACTTTTTCTTTTAACTAAACCTTTCTGATTAAAGAAGGTACCAATCTTTATGTGCCATGACTTAGGAGCCTGTTTTAATCCAAAGATAGCTTTCTTTAGTTTACATACAAGATGTTCCTGTCCTTTCTTTACAAAACCTACAGGCTATACTAAGTAGACTTCTTCTTTTAAGTTGCCATTTAAGAAAGCAGATTTTACATCTAATTGATGGATTTTCCATTTATGTGTTGTGGCTAATGCAACCAAAATTCTAATTGTGTTTAGCTTTGCTACTGGTGCAAAAGTATCCTCAAAGTCAATTCCCTCCTTTTGTGCATAGCCTTTTGCTACTAGGCTTGCTTTAAATCTTTATGTAGAAAATCTAAAGCATTGATGGCATAAGGAATTTCATAAACAAGCTAAGGATTTAGGAACACAATTAACCTCACAAAGAATTGTAGAGAATTAGCATAAGGAGAGAAGAAGAAGAATTGATGAACACACATTATTGAATGATCAATAAATGATAATTGATATTATTACATAGGTAATACATCCTTATAAAGGAAAATAGAGTTTCTAGAAGACAGCTCAAGCTAGCTCATAAAGAAGGCTTACTAATTATGATAAACCCCATAGTTGACTAAATCACTTTCCCAATCTATCAAGCACATCACGAATTAACAATAGCATGTGTGAGTGATGATGAGTGAAGGAAGGACTTGCTAATCCTAGAATATCGAGAGAAAATAATGGAGGATGGGTTGGCAACAAAAGCTGTTAGTTTCCTAGTTAACTAGCTTTACCTTATCCACAGAAAAGTAGGATAAAGCAGACAAAGTAGAATAAAGCAGAATCTGCTGTAAAAGCAATTACCAATTCTAGATGGCCATAAAGTGGTCAAGATCAATCCAGAATCAGAAATAAATCATTCTTGGGATATAGATGGAAAGTCTTGACTCTAAGGTGCAAGTGGATGCCAACTATCTAAGCTAGTGGGTAGGAAATTAATCAAATAATGATTAATTATTTTATAAGTGGGTTTATGATATTCCAATACCCCCCTTTAAGCCTGACTTTATGATGATATCCCAGAACTAATAAAAAATATATATGTATATAGGGCCCAACAACAAAGCTATGGTCACCCTTTTACAATTAATCTTGTCCAAATAAATGAGGAAAGAGGCAAAACCTCAAGGGGAAAATCCTCCGTCAAGAAAGGACATGAAAAGAAATACCAAAAATGTTGAACTGCTGGTGTTGCTACTGCTCCAAACTAAATGCTGATGTCTGGAGGAATCTTCTTCTTGGGAAGAAGATAAATTTGCTCACTTGGATCAAGGACAGCTGCAGGATGGAAACTAGGACCATGTAGAACAACTTAGATCCAATGATGTGAAGGCAATACTGAAGGATCTTGAGACTTGTAATCAGCTCCAAGATGATGAGATGACTTGAAATTCGAACCAGTAGATATGAAATAAGCTCCAGATAGGTGAAATAACTATCCAAGCGAATGTATAATGTCTCCATCTTCATTTGCACAGAGAGGATGTGTGCAAGTGATCATGTAGGAATATAGAGACGGCATAGGATCAAAGAGTGCGAATGCATGGGCTCCATGGGTAGATCTAGCTTCCAAAGAATCCAAGAGATCACATATAAGCACAACAATAGACTCATGGGAAGAAGACCACAATAGATAGTCATCTAAGAAAAGAAGGGAGAAACCTTGAGAATACAGCAGGATTGCCCCTCCCAGAAAAAAGGACCACCCCGAAAACCTGATTAAATGTTAAAAATAATTTCTTGGAATTAGAGGGATGGGGAGTGAAGAAAAGAAAATATAAGTTAATAAACTTAATAAGAGAGGAAAAGACTCGAGTCCTCCTAATCCAGGAAACAAAAATGTAGGACTCAGTAGTCCTAAAAGAAAGTAAAAAGTTATGACGCCCAAATATAGGGATACGAATTAGCTCCAGACGCACTTCAAGAGGAATCTACACTCTTTCAAGCAATACAATATTCAACCTAGATAGATGGAACCAATGAACCAATTGGATTTAACTAGTATCGATTCACCTCTCTTATGGGTTCACTATATCCCTTTCTAATGTATATATGACATCAACATAACAAGAAAAACTCAATGTTGGAATCCTCTGAACCATCAAGTGGTGAACTTCCTTCCTCCCCTAGTAGTAGCAGGGGATTTTAACACATCTATGAATTCTGCATAAAATAAGGGGGGAATTATAGTAAGGGATGAAAATAGAGAAAATATGGAGGATTTCATATCAATCCCAAATCTCATGGATGTTAAGCCATCAATAGGAAAATTTATTTGGACAAATATGAGCTTGGTCCAGGTCATATTGAGGTGAAACTAAACAAATTTCTAATAAGAAACAATATTATAGAAGAACAAATATTAGTTTCCTCAGGGATCCTTTCATGGGCAGGCTCAGATAATAGACCGAATATTCTTGATTTGAGGCATCAAGAAAATTTGGGACTCATCCTTTTCAGATTCAACCCGACATGGGATGGTGATCCAACATTCTTGAACTTGGTGAAGAAATCTTGCTCTTTGTGGATAATAGGCTCTCCAACCTACATTTTGGGAAAAAAAGTAAGAAACACCAAGAAATATATTAGAGAATGGGTAAAATCAAAGTATCTTCTCTTCAAAATGGAAGAAAACATAAAGGACATGGAAGATAAGGAAGTCACCCACCGAATGTTAATGGAGGAACAAAAGAACTTTGCCGAATACCAATCCTATCTTAGGAAAGACGAAGAAACTTGGACACTGAAAGCGAGAATCTTATGGTTATAAGTATGAGATAGAAATACCAAATTCTTCCATAGACAAGTGAAGGCGAGGCTATGGAAGAATACAATAAAAGAGATTAAGAAAGAGGTTGGAACTAAAGTAGAGGGGTAAGATCAGATCAAATTAGCATGCAAGGAAATTTATGAAAACTTATTTAGGGAGGAAGAATGGAGGGGGTTTAGATGCCCAAGACCAGATGCTTAGAAATATTTCCAAATTAATCAACCAAGGTGAGAATGATGAACCGATGTAACATGTAAGTGAAGAGGAAGTCTACAACGTGATGAGAATGATGAATCTTGACAAGGTTGTAGGTTCATATGGATTTACAACTCATTTTTATCTCGGGTGTTAGAGTATTATTAAAAGTTACCTCATAATAATGATCCATTATGTCTAGAAACCAACAACGATGGGGGGAGGAATCAACTCCTCTTTCTTAGTGCTAATTCCCAAAGACACTAATCCTACAAGTTTCGACATATTCCAGCCTATATCCCTCTATAATGTCTCTTATAAGGTACTCATCTACAAAGTAATAGCTAATAGATTGAAGCCCTTACCACATAATCTAATCTCCAAAAATCAAGGATGGCTTGTATACAAAAGACAAATTATAGATAATATCTATTAGGATTTAAACGAGCATCATTAACATATAATTACTGAGAATAAAATACAATCACAAGCAACCATATAGACACAACCATTTACCCTAGAAAACCCCATGGGGGGGGGGGGGGATCAGCACCAATGAAGATCTTCATTACCCTGTCCAAATCGGCCAACGGGGCCAAGCGAGCTAGCCATCACTCACCTCCAGGACATATTACAATTGAGCTTCATCAAGACTTATAAAGGCTTCCTTACATGAAATACCATGGGAAAATACAATAGGATACAACAAACCATGTGCCCAAAATCACGTGCTTTGACCTAAACCATTTGACTCATTAACTAGTCAAGGTTAACCCTAACAATATCCTTTTAATACAGGAAGCCATCCACTCCAGTGAGGAAAGAAGGGAGAAATGAATGGTCATAAAGTTGGACATGGAAAATACCTTTGAATAGAGTAAGGCATAATTTCATGTTTGTAGTGTTGATGAGATTTGGATTTGGGGCTGATTTTACTGCATGGATAGCCTCATGTATAAGTAGTCCATGGATTTCCTCGATAGTGAATTGGAGACCGAAAAAATTCTTCAAAATTTCTAGAGAACTTTGGCAATGATTCTCTCTCTCTCTCTCATTCTCTATACATTTTTATGGTTGATGCTTTAAGGTACCAACTAGAGAAAGCTAGAAGAGAAAATAAAATTATGGGAATTAAGATTTTGCTCAGGGACTGAAAAGAATCAATCACTCTCAGTTTGAAAATGATATTACTTTTTGGGGGTGACTCAACAATTATATCCCAAAGATATAAAAAAATACTAGAGGAATTCATGAAATCCTCTGGAGGAAAGATAAATAAGAAAACAAGTTAAATATACTTCTAAAATACTAGTAGAAGAATATAAGAAACCATTGCCCACATTATGCAATTCCCCACTAAGGAAGAATCGAAGTCCTTTAGATATTTGGGAACGCCAATAAGCCATAAATATCTTCGTGAATGGATGCACATTTTTGACAATATCAACAAGAAAACTAGTCCAGCTTTGCATAGGGTAAACCTATGGTCACATCTGTCTTGGCATTAACATAATAACTAAATAAGCCCCAAAAATTCATTTTCACATGTTGCACTAGAAATGGCTTTGTATTCAGCTTCTGTGGATGATAGAGAAATAGTTGGTTGTTTCTTGTTGCTCCATGATACGACTCTGGATCCAATGTTGAATGCATATCCTGTAGTAGATCTTCTGTCATCCAGATTTCCTACCAAATCAGAATCAGAAAAACCTGCTAATTGAACATCAAACTTATAAGTGTATAAAAGACCAAAGTTCATTGTCCCTTTTAGATATCTAAGGACTTTCTTTGTAGCTTTCCAATGGCTGTCATTTGGTTTAGCCATAAACTGGCTCAAAGTGATGACTGCATATGATTTATCTGGCCTTGTGGTAGTGAGATAATTCAGGATTCCCACCAACTGTCGATACAAAGTACCATCTGCATCCTTTGATCCATCTTAACTGCATAACTTCACATTTTGTTCTAAAGGAATGGTTGATTCTTTGCAATCACTCATGTTAAATCTATTCAATATTTATTTCACATACTTACTTTGAGTGATCATAGTTTTTCCAGATTCTCTCCAAACTTCAAGTCCCAAACAGTAGTGTAATTCTCCAAGGTCTTTCATTTCAAACTCTTGTGACAGTTGATTTTTTTATTTTTGTAATCAACTTGCATGCATTTCCTGTAATGATGAGATCATCTACATATAAAGATATCAAACAAATATTTCCTTCCTTATCTTTCGTCATATAAAGGTTAGGGTCACTTTTGCTTTTAACTAAACATTTCTGATTAAAGAAGGTATCAATCTTTATGTACCATGACTTAGGAGCCTGTTTTAATCCATACATAGCTTTCTTTAGTTTACATACAAGATGTTCCTGTCCTTTCTTTACAAAACCTTCAGGCTGGACTAAGTAGACTTCTTATTTTAAGTTACCATTTAAGAAAGCAGATTTTACATCTAATTGATGGATTTTCCATTTATGTGTTGTGGTTAATGCAACCAAAATTCTAATTGTGTATAGCTTTTCTACTGATGCAAAAGTATCCTCAAAGTCAATTCCCTTCTTTTGTGCTTAGCCTTTTTCTACTAGGCTTGCTTTAAATCTTTCTGTAGAAATTCTAAAGCCTTGATGGCATAAGGAATTTCATAAACAAGCTAAGGATCCAGGAACACAATTAACCTCACAAAGAATTGTAGAGAATTAGCATAAGGAGAGAAGAAGAAGAATTGATGAACACATATTATTGAATGATCAATAAATGATAATTGATATTATTACATAGGTAATACATCCTTATAAAGGAAAATAGAGTTTCTAGAAGACAACTCAAGCTAGCTCATAAAGCAGGCTTACTAATTATGATAAACCCCATAGTTGGCTAAAGCACTTTCTGAATCTATCAAGCACCTCACGAATTAAAAATAGCATGTGTTAGTGATGATGAGTGAAGGAAGGACTTGCTAATCCTAGAATATGGAGAGAAAATAATGGATGATGGGTTGGAAACAAAAACTGTCATTTTCCTAGTTGACTCGCTTTACCTTATCCACAGAAAAGTAGGATAAAGCAGATAAAACAGAATAAAGCAGAATCTGTTGTAAAGCGCAGTTACCAATTCTAGATGGACATAAAGTGGTCAAGATCAACCCAGAATCAGAAATAAATCATTCCTGGGATATAGATGGCAAGTGTTGACTCTAAGGTGCAAGTGGATGCCAACTATCTAAGCTAGTGGATAGGAAATTAATCAAATAATGATTAATTATTTTATAAGTGGGTTTATGATATTCCAACACCCCCCTTTAAGCCTGACTTTATGATGATATCCCTGAACTAATCAAAAATATATATGCATATAGGGCCCAACAACAAAGCTATGGTCTCCCTTTTATAATTTATCTTGTCCAAATAAATGAGGAAAGAGGCAAAACCTCAAGGGGAAAATCCTCCCTCAAGAAAGGACATGAAAAGAAATACCAAAAATGTTGAACTGCTGGTGTTGTTTCTGATCCAAACTAAATGCTGATGTCTGGAGGAATCTTCTTCTTGGGAAGAAGATAAATCTGCTCACTTGGATCAAGGATAGCTGCAGGATGGAAACTAGGACCATGTAGAACAACTGAGATCCAATGATGTGAAGGCAATACTGAAGGATCTTGAGACTTGTAATCAGCTCCAAGATGATGAGATGACTTGAAATTTGAACCAGTAGAGATGAAATGAGCTCCATATAGTGAAATAATTGTCCAAGCGAATGTATAATGTCTCCATCTTCATTTACACAGAGAGGATGTGTGCAAGTGATCATGTAAGAATATAGAGAAGGAATAGGATCAAAGAGTGCAAATGCATGGGCTCTATGGGTAGATCTAGCTTCCAAAGAATCCAAGAGATCACATATAAGCACAATAATAGACTCATGGGAATATACTGGTAAAGAATCCTCTGTGGTAGAAGAATGTAAGGAGGAAAGGTAGTGATGTTCAAAACCTTCAAGGAGGCTCTGAGAATGAGTGCCAAGAACAAAGGAGGAGTTGTAGAAGTGCATGGGATCAAGTATGGTAAGTGGAAAAACACTAGAAGGACTTGATTTAGCTAAGCAAGCATCCTGGAAGTCCCTAGGTTGTGCACCATCAAGAAGAGAGGCATACACAAAGTGTGAGAGGTCTGGCATATGGATCTCATAATCCGTGATAGAAGACACAGAGAACACTGAATGTGTTAGTGAATCATCGATAGCAATATCAGCTCCAATAGTCACTTATTTTTCATCAACAGTGTCATAACAAGATGATTCAAGATCTTCTACTTCAAGAGACAGAGAAAAATATGGCTCTTCAATATTTGCTTCTTGATTGAAAGAGGAAGCATTCGAATCAAGGAGAGTAGTAGCAACAAGAACTGTATGGGAAACTTATTCTTCATGATCAACTTCATCAGATATTGTAGAGGCCGAGACATCTTGAGAGACAGAAATCATTGAGGATCTAGAGGCACTCTCCACATAGCTAGAAGAATCCTCATTGTCCTTTCCCAAAAATCTATCAAATGTTATCCAGAGATCCTTTGGGTATTCAACAGAATCAATAAGGCAGCTCATGCTTGGAGAGATAGCCACACAAATAGCTCCAATTAATCTATCACAATCATTCAACCAGTCACTTGGCTCTTCATAAGACTCTTCACCAGCTCCAATAGATATCTCATAGAGACCTTGTCTCTTTAGAGATGAAATCATCTTCAATTTCCACTCTGAATAGCTTGTGAATGGAGAAATAAGAGGAACTCATACTCTTGAATCCATTCGAAGTTGAACCTACAAAATAAACCTGCAAATCTGAAAAGGAGGATTAATTAATGAACTCTCAAAGATCTGATATCATGTAGATCATTGATATCCTTAGCTCTAATACCATGTAGAAATTCTAAAGCCTTGATGGCATAAGGAATTTCATAAACAAGATAAGGGTCTAGGCACACAATTAACCTCACAGAGAATTGTAGAGAATTAGCATAAGGAGAGAAGAAGAAGAATTAATGAACACACATTAATGAATGATTAATAAATAATAATTGATATTATTACATAGGTAATACATCCTTATAAAGAAAAATAAAATTGATAGAAGACAACTCAAGCTAGCTCATAAAGCAGGCTTACTAATTATGATAAACCCCATAGTTGGCTAAAGCACTTTCCCAATCTATCAAGCACCTCATGATTAGCAATAGCATGTGTGAGTAATGATGAGTGAAGGAAGGACTTGCTAATCCTAGAATATGGAGAGAAAATAATGGAGGATGGGTTGGCAACAAAAGCTGCCAGTTTCCTAGTTGACTAGCTTTGCCTTATCCACAGAAAAACAGGATAAAGCAGATAAAGCAAAATAAAGCAGAATGTGTTGTAAAGCGTAGTTACCAATTCTGTATGGACATAAAGTGGTCAAGATCAACCTAGAATCAGAAATAAATCATTCCTGGGATATAGATGGCAAGTGTTGACTCTAAGGTACAAGTGGATGCCAACTATCTAAGCTAGTGGGTAGGAAATTAATCAAGTAATGATTAATTATTTTATAAGTGGTTTTATGATATTCCAATACTTTCTATGCTACCATCTAATTTAAGCTTATACTTAAACAACCATTTACAGCCTATGGTGTCTTATCCTCTGGTAACTCAATTAATTCGCAAGTCTGATTTTTCATAATTGAGTTATATTCTTCGTTCATTGCTTTAACCCATTCTCCTTTATCTTTGGCTCGTTTGTAATTCATTGGTTCACTGATATTCATTAAATTAGATATTAGAGCATAGTCATTGTACCTTGGAGGGGGACGAGTCTTTCTTGTTGACCTTCTTAGCATTAAATTACATGCAGGGGTTCCATCCATAATCCTTCTGCTTTCTGTTGTGTCTTCCTCTGAACTTGTAGAAGTACTCATTCTGCTTTTGCTACTTTCACTGATGTTTCTGCTATTTTCATTGTTGCTT
Source organism: Pseudotsuga menziesii (assembly GCA_001517045.1). NCBI lineage: Eukaryota > Viridiplantae > Streptophyta > Pinopsida > Pinales > Pinaceae > Pseudotsuga > Pseudotsuga menziesii. The sequence goes on from LPNX010977639.1 coordinate 369,314, forward strand.
CTGCTTCTTTCACTATTGCTTCTGCTATTCTATTCCTCCTGCTTCTCTTGTGGCTCTTCCACTTCCTTCTCCTGAAATATTGATTTTAACTTGACATATTCATCATTATTAGTCAGACTATGCCATTGTTCTATTTTGTTACTTGTATTTGTATGTTCATGGAACACCACATCTCTAGTAGCAATTAATTTATGAGTGCTAGGGTGAAACAACTTATAGGCTTTGTGATCATTGCAATACCAAACAAAGACACATTCAACTGATTTAGCATCTAGTTTCCTCCTATCATCAATATGTGGGAAAATGCTTTACAACCAAATATTCGTAGATGCTTAACTTGTGGTTTATATCCATTGAAAACCTCAAATGGTGTTTGAAATTCTAATTTCTTTGTCGAGCTGATATTTTTCAAATATACAGCAGTATTCACAGTTTCTGCCCAAAAACCATTAGAAATATGCTAACCTTGAAGCATGTTGCATGCACATTCAACTAGTGTTTTGTTCTTTCGCTCTACTATCCCATTTTGCTGAGGAATGTGCGATATTGTAAACTGTTGTTGGATACCATTCTCCTTACAATATTTCTTGAAAGCTCCAGACACATATTTTCCACCATTGTCGGATCTGAAGATTTTAATGCATTTTTTGTCTGTTTTTCAATCATGGTTCTGAACTCCTTGAAGTATTCAAATACATCTCATTTCCTCCTTATGAAGTACACCCATGTGTATCTAGATCTATCATCTATAAATGTCATAAAATATGATGCATCTCCTAAAGATCTAGTTTGCATAGGTCCACATAGGTTTGTATGAATTAGTTCAAGTAGACCAATTTGCCTCTTTTCTTGATGTACTGGAAATTCATCTCGATGTTGTTTGCCAAGTGCACATGCACTACATTCTAAATAATCATTCTTTATTACAGGCATCCCTTCAACCATAGATTTATTTTGAAGTAATACAATATCATCGTGGTTAATGTGGCCATACCTTTGATGCTAGAGTTCCTCTGTGATGATTATTGTGGATGCAAGTACCTGATGATTGTCTTTACTCACATCCAACTTGTACAGTCCTCCACATCTTGAACCTGTATCAACAATCTTGTAGTGGTTTCGAATGTCTTTGATATGACACTGGTACTTTCCAAACTCTACTTTTGGGTCATTCTCGGTTATGGTTGAAACATATATTAAATTTTTCTTAACGCCAGGAACATACATGACATTATAAATCTGTTTCAATTCCCCATTAGATAATCTCGCATTTATTATTCCATAACCCTATACTTTGTGTGACCTATTATCTCCTAAATGGATATGATTGCCATCAAGTTTCTCATTGTATTCTTCGAACCATTCTTTCCTACAAGACATGTGCAGATGCACCTGAATCTATGAACCGTGCATTCTCATCATCTGTCTCGACAGATGGAGCATATTCAGAAATAAACAATCTCATATTTTTAAAATCATTAATTTCAGAGGTGTCTGTATTTGCAAAATTTCCATTGTGACTTCCATTGTAGTTTCTATTTCTATAAAATTTCTTCTGATAATAATTTCTATTGAGGTGTCTTGGTTTGCCCCAATGATGACCATCTACATTATTTCTATCAGAATAAGCCTGAGCCATACCTTTCTGTTTTGGATGAAATCTGCCTCTGTCTCCATTCCATGGTCTACTCCATGGTTTGCCTCTGTGTGTATATCGACCTCTTGCCATGAGTGCCAAGCCTGAACCTCCAACATCCAGATCATAGTTCTTCATTATTTCTTCTTCTTGTATTAGAATACCTATAAGTTCTTCAGAATTTGGGGGCTTCTCTCTCGCTACAAGTGCTAAAATAAACACTTTGTAGTCTGGCACTAAACTTTTTAGAGTGACTGTTACTAAATCAGAACTTTCAACAATTTCACCTATATCTCCCAATTTATCACTCAGTTCTTTAATGTGAGAAATAAATTTGCTTACCCCTTCATTAGCCTCCATTTTGATTGACAACAATTTGACTTTGAAAAACAAAACCCGATTTGCATCACTTGTTTGATACATACCTTTGAGCATGTCCCATGTTGCCTTGGATGTCATATAGAATGATGTTGTCTTTAATAGACATACTCAATGTCAGTTTTGCTTTCAGCTCCTACTTATTCCAGTCTAAAAGCAATGCAGCATTTACAGGCCTGAGCTCATCACTAGTCACAATTGACCACGCATTAGCGGATTCAAGCACATTCATCATCTTGAATTTCCAATTTACGTAATTTTCACCATTTAATTTGGATACTTGCCTGATGAAGAGATTATATGTATTCAAGCAGAGAAGAAAAATTGAGAACCGCACCTTTTCTTCTCGTCAAGCGTTACCCAAAATCGGTGTAAAGAGAGGCTTGAGCACCGCTCCTCCTCTTCACAGCTTCAGTGATGACGCCGCTCCTCACCTTTGAATGACAAGGGGTACCATCGCTCCTCCTTTGTAATTTTTTTTGGAGGTACCGGTCCTCACCTTCAGCTGATACGCGGTGCCAATATTTCTCAAAAATTGGAAATCGTTGTAGTAAATTGCTGCTAAATCGTTGTTGAATGGTTCTCTACACGCTTCTGCTGCGATGGTACTCTTCTTAGCAAATGTCTCTTCTCTTCACGGTGGACTCACGACTTTCTCAACCCAACGTCAATCTCATTAAAGTGGGCACCTTCTTCGCGGCAGCACTAGTGCCTTTGCAATGGCTCTTCTCTTCATGATTCAGCATTCAGCTTTGATCCTTATAGCTCCACGTGATCCTTACACTCACCGCATCAGTCTCTTCTCCCACGGTGATCCTTACAGCTCCATGTAGATCTTCACGCTGCAGTCAAGGAACAACAGGGTGTTCGCTGCTCTCTTTCAATATCGTTGCTCTCCTTCAATACCTTTCGGCTCACCAGGTGATCTCCACACTGCGTCTTATGTATTCATGGCCGCATCAACCTCACGCCCAACACTCAACATGGCGTCTTCACACGGTTGTTGTTCCTCCTTCACGGTGATGGCAACAACAACAAAAAATTTCGGATCCTTCAATGCTCTAAAGTGATTTACTTCTAGCAAGTGTACACTACCAGCGATTCCAGTAATGTATAGTTGCTCTAGCAAGCTCTCATGCGCAGGCATAGGATCTGATTTGTCCCTTTCGGCGGCTGCAAAAAAAATGGTGATTTTTCACAGCAGTAGTGGCTCCTCTAGCACTCGTCTTCTCTTCACGCTCCCACATGCAGCAATCAGGTGGGAAGTGTTCTCTACACTGTGTTTCTCCAGCAATTACATCCAACACTCAGTACACAAGCTCTGATACCAACTAAGAATCTAGAAGGCAGACAGAGCATAGCACAAAGGCTCACTTACACAAAGGAATGGTCAAACCAATTCAATTATTTAATGAGAACTCATTACAATAAACCAAACCCTAGATCCAAGAAAAGTGGATTGAAACCTTTACATGCTAATCATAGAAAGTACACATCAACTCAGTGCCTAGATACCTTCCTAGCATTTTTACATCATTCCAACAAGATCATTGTCTTTTTTTAAGTATTAATATTGTTTAAATTTAATTATTTATATGTGAAGTGTTTTTTAATATTCAATTTTAATTTATATATATATGAATTAATTGATGATAAGATTTTCATTAATAAGGAATGATTTGTTTTCACTTTAGACAAGAGGTAATAGAAATTATATAATAAACATTTTTTTAAGGAAAATTTTGTGGAAAAAATCTTGACTATTTTCTTGTATTTTATAAATGGTACCTAATGTAAATCTATCGAAGTTGATTATGGCCATTTGATGCAGGAACATTTGCTTATTGAAATTATTTAAATTGTAAGTGAGACATTAGGGCCTTCATCATCGCCCAAGAGGGGATTTTTTTGTATAGTATGTATAAATTGTTAAAATTTGTAGATTATGGTGTAGAAGGTTCTAAACATGATGAGTCGGAGTAACTAAGTTAACTGTTTAAAGAGATGATTTGAGAGATTTGAGAACTAAGCTGCTAGAATGTAGTAGTCGGTTCACGACTAATTAATTTTGGATAATATAGGAGTTTATTTTTAGAAACAGTTGCATAGATATAGGAAGTTGGTTACAGAATTGTAGGGTATTGTTATGAGAGTTGCCAGTAGTTTGCTATGCATAAAAATGTAAGCCTAAGGGCAGAAGAAGGTGGGACCTTCCATAGTTGTAGAGATTTTGGTCCAGATAGTCCAAAATGGACATTTGGTCGAACAGAGGAGTATGGTAGATTATGCATGTATAGTTTTAATCAATGAAGATTTTACGGTGGATATAATGTTGTCTAAATCATCTGTGTGATGTATGTATGAAGTTCTTTCTGTGTGAATTTAGAACTTGCAAAGTTCTGGGTATATGTGTGAAGCCTAAATTAGAATTGAGATTTTAATATGTTATAATGATTGAATTTATATATTAGAGATAAGTAAGATGAGTTGAGGTTGTGTGAAGAGGAAACTGAAATGTTTCGAAGTTAGTAGAGTGGTTATGTAATCATTGTGCGAGCGTGAGAGAAGAGAACCTGTGAACGAGGTTTTGAGTTAATTAATGGGAATCAGACTAGATGGGGATTGCAGAGTTCGAATGCTCATTGATAAAGGCGAAGTTGAGTTGAAAGTTTGAAAAGTAGAAGATTGAGAAATTGCAGAAGAGATAGGACGACTGAGGTTTATTTGGGCATAGAAACCCCAATCAAATGAACAACGAAAATCAATTCCTTTTCGGGCATTTGTTACCCTGAGAATTGATGGCCCAAATCATTTCGGCGGTTGTGTCTTGTATGAGATCGATGGCGAAGTGATGAATGATCATCTGAGACCATTCATAAGATCCTCAAGCAGGGGACAAGAGGGAGCTCTGCCACCAATTTTTGGTATCAGACCTTAACTTGTCTTGGTGAAATAGAATTACAATGATGTCTCTTTAAGTGCATAGAGTGAGAAAATGCACGTTGGAGGTAGTAGAAGAGACAACACATGAATAAATCATCTCTTTGTCCTCGATCTCATACAAGCCACAACCGTTGAAATGATCTGGACCATCAATTCTCAGGTTAACAAACACCCAAAAAGAATTGATCTTCGTTGTTCATTTGATTGGGCTTTCTATGCCCGAATAAACCTCATTCATCCAATCTCTTCTGCAATTTCTCAATCTTCTACTTGTCAAAATTTCAACTCGACTTCACCTTTATCAATGATCATTTGACCTCTGCAATCCTCAGCTAGTATCATTCCCATTAATGAACTCAAAACCTCTTTCACGTATTCTCCTCTCTCATGCTTGCATAGTGATTACAGAACCACTATGTGAAACTCTGAAACACTTCATTTTTATCTTCACACAACCTCAACTCATCTTATGCATCTCTAAGATATAAATTCAACTCATTATAACATATTAAAATATCAATTCTAATCTTGGCTTCACATAGATACCTAGAACTCTGCAAGTTCTAAATTCACACAGAAATAACTTCATAGATGCATCACACAGATGATTTAGACAACATTATAAGCACCATAAAATATTCATTGATTTAAACTGTACATGCATAATCTACCCTACTCCTCTATTTGAATAAATGTCCATTTTGGACTATCTAGACCAAAATATCTATAACTATGGAAGGTCCTGCCTTCTTCTGCCCTTGGGATTACATTTTTAGGCATATCAAACTACTTCCATCTCTCATTACAACACCCTGCAATTCTACAACTAACCTCCTATATATATGCAACTATTTCTAAAAATAAAGTCCTAGCTTATCCAAAATTGATGAGTCATGAACTAAATGCTAAATTATAGCAGCTCGGTTCTCAAATCTCTTGAATCATCTCTTTAAATAGTTAACTTAGTTACTCTGTCTCGTCATGTTTAGAACCTTCTACACCCTAATCTACAAATTTCAACAATTTATACAAATATTATACAAAGAAACCCCCTTATTGGGAGATGGTCAAGGCCCTAAGGTCTAACTTACAATTTAAATCATTTCAATGAGCAGATGCTCCTGCATCAAACTCCCAAGGTAGAAAATATTATGACCTCTAGGTCATATGCATTTAGTCTTCATTCCACCTGGATCCCAAACTTGTGTTGTAATTCTCCATTACCTTGTTGTCATCACAATTCACTATTGGTCTTAACTTACCAGGTTTCCTTACTTTATTCTACAATCTTCCATTAATTTTACCTGTAACTTCCTCTTGAGTCAATGACTTTAAACAATTGACCTCTTTCTTTTGTCTATTGTACATTCTCTTGGAATGTTTCAACATGATCCTCCACAACTCCTTTATCTCTTTATCCAGATCATTCTCCAAATGATAAACATTGCTCCATTTTGACTGGATCTGCTCTTGAGTAAAAACACTATAGTTTTCTACCCAATATTCCTTCTCATGCTTCTCCATATGATATATGGAAATGTCTTTCCCACTGACATCCTTCAGAAACTCTGATTTATGCTTCCTTTCCAACTTCATCCTTTATCTCAGCTACTCTTTTGTTGCTTGAGATCTCTCACCTTTTCTACTTCATTTACCATTTCAGGATTTAAATCACACTTCACAGTTTCATTTTCCTCGCTGCCTATCAAGACAGTCTTCTGCTCAACAACTCCATATTATAAAAATAACATCATTCCATCCTTATGAGACACTCTAGAGTCACTCTTTTTCACTCCGAGTTGATCTTCAGAAGCAAATTCATGTTTTAAACTCATTTCATTATGAATCTGCATATAAATTTCCACCAGCTTTGGTCAAACTATCAATCACAAATGCTCCACTATATTTTCTCTGTATGTCAACATACTTGACAACTCCTTTTCCACATTTGTCATCTATGACAACTTCTTCATTCGTATTCAGCTCTAATTTTACAGTCTGAATACTTACTCTCTAGTTTTCTAGTCTCTTCTCCAAAAGAATTAACTCATGGGACAAACTTACCATTTCACTTGGAATTTCTCCCAAGAAATATGCACAATGTTCTAGATATTCATTCTCTACAACCACTAACAGTAGCCCTTATTTATTCTAACTTTCTCCAATACTAACAGTCCTCAGTGATCATCCATCATCTATAGATCCTTCTATATCAATGATCAATAACTACTCTTCTTTGGTACCAACCTTCTATGTTTGTCCAATACCTGCAAAATCTTCCACAACATTATTTAGTAAATGCTCTTCCTCCTTTATAACAAAACTCTGAGAATCTCTTTCTTCCATCTTCTAGAGAGGTAAACTTTTACTTTTCTTCTCTTCTATGACAACATTAGATTGTTTCCCTTCTTCAAGATATCTTGCATTCACCCACCAATAATCAGTTTTAAACCCATGAGACTCTAAAGCCTCATTTGGTAATCGCGTCACCAACTTTTCTTCCTCTTGACTTCCACTACTAGAATACTCCTTAAGACTCTCAATTAGTCTTGTATCTACTTCATTAGTCTTTCTAAGGAAATTCTCTAATTCATGTTCACATGAATGAATTCCCTCCTTCTTTATCAATCTTTGCTCAAGTTCATCTTTCTTGAACTATTTATCCTTCCTCCAAGCCAATGATTGTTGTCTTTGTTTCTGTTTCAATGCATACCATTACACTTTCTTCTCCCTCATCATCCATCCCATATACTGGTCTTCATGGATTTCTTGAATCAGCCTCACTATTTTACTAAGCCCTTCCTTGATCTCAATAAATTCCCTGTCAAACTCCTTTTGACTTGCACTCTAGACGTCATTCAACTGAACATCTTCTTTCACTTGACTGTAATCCTTCTGTGGATCCCTCATATGACTATAGATAGTCATCTTCTTTTCTAGCTCTGTGACAATACCAAATGACCATCTTTCATTTCTCATGTCTCAGCAATCTCCATGACCATAATTAGTCATTATTGGCTTGAATATAAGGACATCCAATAAGACATATAACAAAAACATTCTACTTAAGAGATTGATCTCAAAACCTCTTGTATGAAGCTCAAAGCACTTAAATTATTCCACCAAGTTATTCTATAATGAACATATTAACAAAATCAGTTTTAATTTTTTTTTATTTGTCCACATACACATGTACCCATGTACATCCATTTTAATCCAAAATTTATAAAATATTCGTAGATTTGTAGCTTAATATTTTGTAATCTCTCAATGCTTAACAAATATTAAATTAAAATATCTCTATTTTATTATTATTTAAAATTCTTTATACAAAAATAAATAATGAAAATTATTTATATAAAAATAAAAATAAAATATTATATTATAATAATAAATGTTTTGGTGTAGTTGTTGGAAGTGAAAATATGGGACGCTACGGCAATGCAAATGTTGCAATGATTCGGCACCACCTGCACCGTCTGCACCATCTGTGTAGTCTGCAATCTCTCTGCAAAACCTAACGTCATACACCTCTTTCCTATCATGCCCACGTTTCAACCACAACTCTCCAGCAGCTCCATGGTTGCACGTGGGGGGGGGCATAGGTCCCTCCCAACCACATCAAGACATAGAAACCCTGTCTAAGATCCAAGCGGACAAAATCCAAAGTGATCAGGCCAAAAATAATCAGTTGAACACACGAAGAGGAGGATGAGGAAACCCCTCTCGTCCTCAAGCGGAATCCACAATCGTGAATCAATCCCATGCAGATGACAACCCAACCGAAAAAAATCAAACTGAACCAAATCAAGAAATCACCAGTAAGGAAGCAGATCATGACACACCAAAAAGCTCGGGGCCCAGAGAAGAGCAAGAAAACCTTGAAACTGCATCAAAAGGAAGAATCAACGGGAAAACTCGAAGAATCAACACATGCATTCCAATCTCTGGTACTAGGCCAAGGATTGAGCTTCCCCCTAGCCGAATCAACGTGCGCATTCAATTCATGAAATACCACGTGATTATCTGCAAATTCATAGGAATTTGACCAACTGAAAGGGCCCTAATATATTGGATCAACGCTGGGTGGAATCATAAAGATCATTTTGATCTGCAACTGGGTTCCAAAGTTTTCTTTACAGTGATCTTCTCTTATCTAAAGGACAAGGAATCAATCATGGAAGGAGGGCCATACTTCTACAAATCAGTGGGCCTCTTTTAAGAAACTAGGTTGAGAGATACAACCCAGAAAGAGAAGACTTCACATGGGAACTTGACTGGATTAGGTTATACTCACTACCTCAGGACTATTGGGATGCAAAAAAAATGAGCAACATCGACAACACCTTAAGATATTTTGTCAAAATATCGGATCATACATCGATGAGAAAATACACCTCATATGTAAGAATATGTCTCTAGATGCACATAGAAAAAACCATACCCGATTCAATATGTCTGGTGCATGAATATGTGGAATGGATCCAACAACTTGATTATGTGCATGTACCCTTCAGATGCAGGAAATGGCATGATCATGCGAACCTATACAGAGACTGTCCTCTCAATGGGCTATGACCAATTATTCCGCAAGAGGAGACTAATAAAGATGGATTTAAAAAAGACCCAACAAGGAAACACCAAATCCGTAAAGCCACTGTGATCAAAGCGGCGAAGATCCCAACCAGCAACAAATTCGAAGCCCTGATATCTCAACAAGATCAAGGAATTGAGTCATCCGAGGAAGAGATTCCCTCCTCAAAAAAGCAGCACGGCTGCAAGGTCCCTACTGAACTACTTGCTCTGCCAGATCCAACCATGCAACCTCTCTCAAAGGAAAAATCCAAGGGAAAGATTGAATCCAACCATCCCATCAATGATGCAACAAAGGATACAACACCTTCCCCTTCTTCCTTGGGGATGAAAATGCAAATGGATTATGACATGAGTGGCGTAGAAATTGGGGAACTGGATCTACAAGCTCTTGAGGAAGCATGCAAAAAGTAGTTTTTCAGCTCTATATCACCCAAGAAAATTCAATTGTTGACAGATTCCCTTCTTAAATCCAATGTGAAATGTGATCTAGGTATACAGAATGTCCACCCAAATATTTGAGGAAAGCCATGAAGGACATTAAGAAATGAGGAAGGAAATCATATCTATAGAAGCTAAAAACTTTAGGAACCAATTTGGTTGAGTCTCGGAAATATGCCCAGCTAATAGAGTTCTTCCAACCTAATCTATAGTTTCCTCATGAAATTGTTCTCCTGGAATATCAGAGGCATAAACAACCCCTCCAAACATAGAATGTTACGCCAAATAATTCTCCAAGACAAACCGTCTGTTCTCTTTGTACAGGAAACTAAATGTACAAGCACTCTTCTGGAAACTCTTCTAAAAAGGATTTGGAAAGGAAGCAATGTTTTTGATGTGGATGTTGTGGGAGCTTTAGGAGGCTTGGAGATTGCTTGGAACCCATTGGAAATCACCATTCACAACTCCTTTGCTACTATAAACACCATCTTGACCACCTATCACCTAACTGGAACAAGCTGCAGGGGGCAGTTGATGAATGTTTATGGTCCTCAAACACCAGATTCAAAAGTTGGTCTGCTAGATTTTCTATAGAGGACTCTGCAAACTAACACCTCCCATTCTTGGATCATAGGAGGCGACTCCAACATGATTACCTCTCTAAGGGATAAAATGGGAGGTCAGCGCATCCTCTCACAGAAGGACCTGAGATTTAAAGAATTAGTGGAGAATTTTAATTTAGTGGATCTCGAAACCCCCAATGGTCTCTTCACTTGGAATAATAGGAGGGGGCCGAAGCAAATTGCTTCCAGACTGGACAAGTTTCTGGTCTCTAACACCATTGTAACTTCTGTGGTATCAGTCGAAGCTACTATTCTACCATCGGCTAGTTCTGACCACTGGCCTATTTGTCTCATCTGGCACAATGATGGTTTCTGGTCACTAACACCATTGTCACTTCTGTGGGATCAACCGAAGCTATTATTCTACCATTGCCTAGTTCTGACCACTGGCCTATTTGTTTTGATGTGGATGTTGTGGGAGCTTCAGGAGGCTTGGCGATTGCTTGGAACCCGTTGGAAATCACCATTCATGACTTATTTGCTACTATAAACACCATCTCGACCACCTATCACCCGGCTGGAACAAGCTTCACGGGGCAGTTGATGAATGTTTATGGTCCTCAAATGCCATAGCAAAAAGTTGGTCTGCTGGATTTTCTATAGAGGACTCTGCAAACTAACACCTCCCATTCTTGGATCATATGAGGCGACTTCAACATGATCACCTCTCTAAGGGATAAAAAAGGAGGTCGATGCATCCTCTCATAAGAGGACCTGAGATTTAAAGAATTAGTGGAGAATTGTAATCTAGTGGATCTCAGAACCCCCAATGGTCTCTTCACTTTGAATAATAGAAGGCGTGGGGGCGAAGCAAATTTCCTTCAGACTGGACAAGTTTTTGGTCTCTGACACCATTGTAACTTCTGTGGGATTGTTCGAAGCTACTACTCTACCATCAGCTGGTTCTGACCACCGCCCTATTTTTCTCATCTGGCACAACGATGGTACTCCATCAAGACATCCTTTCAAGTTTGAAAAATTCTAGCTCACTCATCCTGATTTTTTAAACACTTTGCAAAATTGGTGGTATGATTTGCAGCTTGTTGAAAAATCTAAATGTATATCTTTCAACAAAAACTCAAACTTCTCAAGGCACATCTGAAGAAATGGAACAAGGATACCTTTGGAAACATCTTTCATTAAAAATCCCAATTGGAAAAAGAATTGGAGGAGGTGCAGCAGAGTTGCATCATTGAAGGAAGGATGGAGGACAAGAATTGTCGTGAAATATCACTCTCTGCCTAGTTAGGGGAGAAATGCAAGCATGAGGAAATTCTCTGGAAACAAAAGTCCAGAGTCTCCTAGATGAAAGAGGGAGAAAGAAACACTGCACTCTTCCACGTATCTACCATCCAACATTGAATGCACAACATGATCGCCAGGATCAAGTTGGAAATGGTAGAGCAGATCGAAACCAGGGAAGTTATAGAGAAATAACTCACCACCTTCTATAAAAATATCCTCTCTGAGCCTGACAAACAGAGATTAGAGGCAATTTCGAAAGTCCTAGAGACGATCCCATCCCTAATCATGGAGGATCACAACAAAGCGCTAAAGCGACCCTTTGAAGAAAAAGAAGTGGAATATGCCATCACACAAATGCAAAAGGACAAAGCTCTCGGTCTAGATGGATTTACAGTCAATTTCTTTCACTTCTATTGGAGCTTCCTAAAAATGGATCTCGGTGACCTTATGGAAGAGTCACGCCCAAAGAATTGGATCTTACCTTCCCTCAATGCCACCTTCCTCACCTTAATAACCAAAGAAGAAAACTCCACCACACCTAGTAAGTTCTGCCCTGTTACTCTATGCAATGTCATTTACAAACCCATTTCCAAGGCTATTGCTAATCGCCTCAAACCCTTACTCGTAATTCTCATTTCCCTTGAGCAAACCGGTTATCTTAAAGGAATACAAATCCTTGATGGGTTCATTCTTTCCCACAAAGTAATACATTCTTTTAAAACTCTATAAAATCCTAGTATGCTTCCCAAACTTGACCTCTCAAAAGCCTTCAACAAATTAAACTCGCAATACATTTCTTGATTTTGGATTCTATCACTCTTGGACCAGATGAGTTCTTTCTCTCATATCTACACCGCTCTTCTACATTCTAATCAACGGTTCCCCCTCCACTCCCTTCACCTACTCTAGAGGAATTAGACAAGGGGATCCTCTCTCCCCATTCCTCTTTATTCTCATGGCCAAAGGTCTCGGTAGAATGTTAAAGCAAAATATTTCGAGGGGTTCTTTAAGAGGCCTATCCATTCATGACAACCCTCCAATCTCTCATCAGCAATTTTTTTATCATACAACCTCCTCATGGGGCACCCCTCTATTCAAGAATCGTACTCTTTACATGAAACCCTTGAAACCTTCTCCAAAGCCTCTGGTACCACCATCAACAAGGATAAATCCCATATCTACTTCTTCAACACGCCTATCATCACTCAAAGAAATATTTCAAGAATTTTGGGGTTCACCATCTCCATCATACCCTCTAAGTGTCTAGGGGCTCCCCTAATCTCTTCTGCTCTCAAGCACTCCTCTTGGAGAGATCTTATGGAAAAACTAGTTAGCAAACTCTCTTCTTGGACCTACTGTTCTGTTAACCTAGCTGGCAGGCTCATCTTGGTCAAAGTTTCTCTTCAATCCATGTTGCTCTATCTCTTCTTTGTTTTAGCTTCTCCCCAATGGGTTTTAAAAGTTATATGATCCCTTCAACGCACATTTCTCTAAGGGGGACAAGAACCATCCCAAATGGACCCTGGTAAAATGGGACAAGGTTTTCCTACCTAAGTTTTTTGAATTCCTTAGACTCAAGGATCTAGGGATAATCAACAAAATACCGAGTTCTAAGCTTCGATGGAATTGGGTCTCTTGCAACTCCAAACTATGGTCTCAAATTTGGAATCTCAAGTATGTTGAAGGATGGGACACACAGGAACTCATAAGGTTCTCCCTTAACCCTAAGGGCTCTCTTATTTGGAATACTGCCAACCAACAGAAAGACATCATCCATAAACATAGCTTCTGGGAGTTAAGGGACGAATCCATCGTGCACTTCTGGAATGACTCCTGGAAAGAACTTCCTACTCTTTCCAGCATTTTTCAAAACTAGGAGATGCAAGTGGTTTTTGAAAACAATAATCATAATTCTGTTTCGATTTTTTTGCTCTCCAACCCCTCCTCCAGCTTCTACACTCGAAAATATCTACACAGATGGCCGATGCAAATATCCATAGACAAGCTTCACCTGATCTTGGAGGAGCTCAAGAATCATAAAATTAAGCAAGCTACTGGAAAATACATCCTCATATTGGGGAATGAACCCAAAGGCACATTCACCACGAAGGAATCCTATCACCTCTTAGTTCACCCGATGATAATCCTCAGGATTCCAATTGGAACAAAATATGGAGCCTCAAAATCTGGTCGAAGATCCACAACTTTCTTTGGCTCTTAAGACATAAAAGAACCTTGACATGGGACAACATAATGAAGAGAGGTTTCACAGGCCCATCCTAATGTGTCATGTGTTACAAGCAGGAGGAAAATGCAGATCATATTTTTTTTATCTTTGTCCTTTGTTGAACTTGCTCTGGGACAAAGTATTAACTTTGTGTCACAGATTACAGAGAACTCATGGAAATATAGCCAACGCTCTGGATAGATGGAATGATCACTCCTTTCAAAACCCCCTCCTCAATCTACTCTGGAAGCTCATCCCTAGATTTATTCTCTGGGAAATCTAGAGAGAAATAAATCACCGCATTTTCAATGTTCACTTCCGCCCGCCATACCTGATCTGGAACACCTTCCATCAACATCTTCTAGAAACCCTTTCTCTTCATCCTTGTACGAAGGAAGATCTTACTTTTGACCATGTCGAAGCCATCATCTTAAAAGGTTGGGATTGCAATCAAATCCTTTTGACTACTAGGCCTCTGCGTGGATGCATTTCCCTCAGTATCCCTTATTCTTGGATCCCACCCTCGAAAGGTTTCTTCAATTGTAATTTTGACGAGTCTCAAAGAATAACCTTGGCTTGGCAGGATTTGGTGGAGTTTTCAGAGATCCGAAGGGCCAGATGAATATAATTTTGTATGGATCTATGGGTATCAATGACAACAACGGAACTGAGCTTATGACTCATAACTCTGGGATACAGATCACTAAACACTGGAATCTCTTCCCCTTAATCTTGGAAGGAGACTCAAAGCTTATCATCTCTCTTGCCATCAGAATTCAAAATGGGACTCCTACATCCAAACTTGCTCCAAGTTGGAGTCTAGATCTCCTCCTTCAACTTCTCACCAGGGAACTCAACAATGAAACCTTGATAACTTTCCATCATTTTAACGCACACAGCCAACAATCTGGTAGACATAATAATAAATGAGTGAGTGCTCTCACAATCTCTTCTCTATGACATAAATAGATACTCAACTACGTCCCCTCATATCTGGTCGGAAGGATTGTCTCAACATTGTGGCCAAGGATATGACCACCCTAGATGCGGGTGTCTCAAGGCGGTTAGACATGGCAGGAGGCGGGACTCGACATTAATGGACATCTATCGCAGTTGTCACCACCTCCCATATATCTATGCACACCCCCCTTCGGGAAGGCGTTCCAGCCTGAACAACACCCAACTCTATACTACTGGTCACCTCACACATACTTCGACTTCGATGGCTCTATCCATGTATCAAAGGAATTTAATGGCTAACGACGTTAGCAATAGCTTCTTGGTCACCTTGCTCGATGGCTTCGCACGGAGTTTGCTTGAGCAACAAACTATATCTCGTAGATTTTTTGATCGCTTCACCATCGTTTGGACTTCCAACTCTGGGGAAATTCAGGGAAATAGGAACACTAGCCAGAGAATACACCCATTGCCAATGTCACTCAGACTCAGAGCCACTCCTCATAGAGGAAACAACTCTAGGGGAGCAAGAAGTCGGGCGATGTTGCGTCGTTCCATCTCCGTGGGATATAGAGCCCATATTCCCCTTAGCGTGCACAGTGCGGTGGATGATTGGGAAGCTGAAGCTATGGCTCGTCACCGCTCCACGTAACCTCTGCGGCAGAGACTCTCCCATTACTGGCAAGTGAAGAATGAACTTGCTCAACTGCTCTTGGAACGTGACCATTCTCCCTCTCCACCAACCTCCAGTGATTCTGACAGCTCCACTACTCAGGAGATGTCCTCGACCTCTCCAAATATTAACCAACATGAACCTACCAAGGAAACTCAACAGAGCTAGGAAATCAAGCACATCGGACACACGACGGAAGCTTCACTCGACGTGGAGGCAAGAGGACAAAGTGATGAAGGGCACATGCAGAATAACAATCAGTAGCAACAGATGTCGACACCTCCCTCTGCTGTAGAGTCGCACTAAGACCCTGAACCTGCTCTATCCGAGGAAGATGACAAATACTTCAATCTGTGTCCAATTGTTGAAGAACCATGACAAAAGTCTGGATTTTCCATTTTCTTTTTGTGTTTTTTCATTTTCTGTTAACTTGGTTAGATTACCAAACAACTCTATTAAGTTTTGATAATGGAAACTTGGTTTCCCACACCAAGGGCAAGTTCCAGACGGGTATAATAATCTCTAGTCTCTGCCCTATCAAGTTATGAACTTGTACCATGAAAACTCTACAAGTATTATTTTTTGTATTTTAATATAATTTTCTGCTACTTGAAAAAATGTTTTGGTGTAAAATTGATCTTTTTCTATATTAAAAATCATTTTAATTTTCTTTAAATCAATTTTCAATACAAAATAATATATAAATAAAATAAATAATAAAATATTTTTGATTATTAATTATATCATATTCCATAAATATTTAAAATAAATAAATGTTAATGTTAAATGAAACCATACTTTACTCCAATAATAACAAATTCACAAATGTACAAAGTTGCTTTGAGAGTATAAATGAAGGTTCGCACGACAATAATGTAAATATTTTCAATGTGCAAGTTGCTTTAGCATATAAAAGAAGGCCAATCATCATAAAGCAATTTAAAGAAGAGTCGACTTAAAGAAACCCATGCATCATAAAGAAAAAGGTGTTATGCAGCATAATGTCCATGTATCCACATGGCATGGTTAATTAATAAGATTCCGTACTCATTGATGCATCATTATTTTTAATAAAAATAGCATTATACACCTTTTAAGATTCTGCCAGTGGGTTTTTGTTTTACCTAACTCTCACTTTCTCTATGGTACACTGACTTACACTAAGTGTCACAGCCAACAAGGAGCATGCTAGTTAGTGTGGTTTGTTGTTTTCAATAATGATTTATTTAAGTAAATATAAATTTTTGTTTTTAATAATTATTTATTTGAATAAATATAAATTATAGAATTTGTAGTTTGTGAGTTAGCTCAAGTAGTTAAGAGTTGTTTATGTTAGTACAAAGTTTTAGGGTCAAATCTTTGGATGGCTATGTCAGGGCCTCACTAGATGTACCTAACCATCCGGTTAAACCCCATCTTTGTAAAAAAATATTAAATTATAGAATTTGTGTTTAAAAACTAAAGAAAGTGGAGTTGATTTATATATTTTTATTGATAAGTCACCCCTCCCACTCTTGTAAACGTTTGTTTACATTCCATCAACTAGTTATTAATTTGATAATTTTTGTAAAGATTCTTTGATTAAGATGGCAAAACAAAATATTTCACTAAAAATATTTATATAAAAAATTAATAAAAAAGAAAAAGAAAAAACAATGATAGTAAATTGAAAAAAAATATTAATGAATGTAAAAAAAATAATTATAATAAGAATAAAAAGAAAAGCAACACTAGTAAATTGGAAACAATTTGTAAAGTGATTATAACCCAAACAATATATATCATAACACTATTATAGTATTGATCTTTAGCTAATTATAATATTAGTGTTTGTCAATATTTTTATGCTTTAATTCTAAATTCTGGTGAGATGGTGTCATATTATTTTCATGTGTCTTTATCCGAGGTATTTATTGTTATTAATTTCACATCAATAATAATTATAATATGAAGATGGTTTTATTGACATGACACATGTACACTTAAAAAAAGTTAATTAGTAACAAAATATAATGTTTGCATTAAATAAAAATAAACAAAATAAGTCATTCAAACTACACTTATTGAATCAAAGTTATGCAAATTCTTCAAAATCTCTAAGATATTAACAATTTCTCTACAAATTACAACTTGGTATACAACACTAGATTGGAAAAGTATCAAACTAATAGTTTATCTATAGCTTCTAATACAAGAGTATCTTAAATTAGTCATTTAATTTACATTATTGTTGTGCATTAGCCCCTTGCTGGAATCTAGTCATATAGTATTGACTTTTAACACTCTCCACTATATCATATGATCTAATTGTGACACCTTTAGATCCTTTAACAAAATCCAACTTAGATCTATTAAATGTATTTCACACACAAAAAATTAACTTGTAGGACCCCTTCCCTTTTCCATATGAAGTTGTAGGGCATTTTTTAATGTCAATAACCAATGACTTTAGGTTCATCATATGATTGAGTGTCTATGTGCCATAAGGGAAGTTAAGGTATTTCCTTAGGTACTATGGACATTCCATGCATGGTTTGTCTCTTCAACTCTCCTATTTTCTTTCTCATTTTCAATCGCAAGATTCCCAACTTCTATGGATCTTATCAATTATAGGAATAAGAAACTCTTGCTAATTTCAACCATAACAACCATACAAACCAAGAAAAAAAATCCCCATAGTGTAGGAGCTTGGCTCCCCATCCTTGCCCACAAAACATTACCCCCCGCAAAATGACAAAATTCCATAGAATGATATAATTCCATAAAGAGACAATTGAAGGCAAGACATCTACTCATTTCCCAAGGATATGACACTTGTACTTAGTACACTCAAACAAGGCAAATATTGATGGGACAACTTGTAAGAAAGCATGAACAAGAAATGATAGTACCTCCAAAGGGCTATGACTATGTCACATCACCCAACAACCCCATTTCCTCTTCCCTCTTGTGGTATCATAGTCCCCGTGTTGCTCCCTCAAGCAACCATATTGTTGGATTTGTATTAATATTTATTTTTCCTCTTCATACATGCTTCCCATATACATGAGCATAGGAGGGAAAATATACCCACCACATTATAAACCTAGCCCACCACATGGACTCCTATGCATTCACTAGTCATGCCTTGGGCTTGAGCTCTGGACTAAGAATATTTACAATGCATTTTACATTATTTACAACACAAGATCAACATATCTTATCCCTTTGTTTGATTTTAATTATATTATTTACAACACAGGATCAATATATCTTATCCCTTCGTTTGATTCTAATTATATAACCCACATCACATATGAATGATTACATATTATATTTTGGGGGTCAAAATTGGGATATTTCACAAAGAATTTACAAGAACATGAATGCCAAAGCTTTCAAAGAGCAAATAAGCCACAACATATGACTCCATAACAAAGGGGTGAACAAAGAGAATTAATTATTACATATAAACGAGCTTGGTGAGAAAAATGTAGATATAGGACTATGGAAGATTTATTGAGGATGATTATGGATACAAGAAAAGTCTTACTGGATTGAAATTGTTAAACCATTTATAAACTCAATTTACATCCAAAATATTTTCTATAAATGAACTTAATGTAACAACCTTTTTTAATTGCACTTTTACAAGAGTGAGAAAATCACATGTCACAGTAAGAATATGGATGTTGAAAGACAGTTTTAACAGTGAATTTGATATATAAAATCAAAATTAAGATAAAAACAAAATATTTCTAATAAATTATGCTAGTTTTCAATATGCTAGACTACATCCATAATTTAATCATTTAAATTGAATAAGTTATATCTTATTTTATTCCTTGATACTTATTCAATTTTAATGCATCCTATTCTTGAATTTGGAAAGATTGAGTCAAAATTTAAAATGAAAGAAAATGTGATTATTGTTTTCAATTCTTGTTTGCTAAAATTCTTGCTTACTTAAAACTTTTCCTCATTTTGTTGTGAAGTTAAAAATAAAAAGCATTCTCATATGCATTTAAAAAAGTGTAAACCTAAAATAAATTGAGTATTAATTATTGCTTAGCTGTGATATCGGACACGCCTATATAGGGCAGCATGTCTCGTCTCCGCGTGTTCGACATAGACACACTAACAGAGCGTGACGGACACACGTGTCCCGCGCCTGTCAGGACGTGTCTTGAAAACATGACACGTTTTTTCAAAAGGGATGCCCGGGACCACTTTAAAACCGAATTTTGACTTATTTTTTGTTATTTTGCAATTGTGGAGAGAGCTCTAAGAAGGGTTTTTTTGTGCAGGTGAAGAAGATTTGAAGGCTTTGTAAATGTATACTATTGACTTGACTCCGTTCGGTAATAGATTACTCCGTTATCTTTCTGTGACAGTGAGACCAAGAACAGCAGATTCTGCTTCTTTTCATTTTCATTTTCAATTCTACAACAAATTATTATTACACTCCGGTATAATGCAATAATGAAGAATACCAATTTACCAAATCAAATTGAATCTACAGACTGAACGGATCTAAACCTAATCTGAAATTGTGTTCTAAAAACTTGTAATTTGAAATTCAGTTGTTATGGATTTGATAACGCCAATGTTCTGTGTGTATGCTAGTTTAGATCTTTCCAATTATTTTTATGGAGTTGACTAAAATTATACAGTTCTAAACATACATTTGCAATTTGCATAAAAATTCCAATCAAAACTTACAATTTTAAACTTGCACTTAAAAAACAAGAATTTTCATGGCTAAATTTATGGATGGATGAATTAGAGAGCTCATGGTGTGAAAGTAAGTATTGGAATAGATTCTTCTTGGTTTCTCGGAAAGATAACGGAGTAAGCTATCACCCGACGACGTCATGTAGGCCCCGGTGCAAATGGTCAGATAGATAGCTTACTCCTTTTAAAAATATATATCTATAATGTGTCCTGATTCTGAGGAGGGTCACCGAATCGCCTCTCCCCGTGTCCTCATGTCATTGACTTAATTAGTCATTGAACAACTTTCCATCTTCCCCCCCCACAATTTTCCTTACAAGGTAAGGACAAATACATTATTAACTATCTGTTTTCTAACTGCTCATTTCCATGCTATCCTATCAAACACCTAAAAAAATATATGTATTACAAATGTTTTTACGAGTATAAATGCCTCCTGTATCATGAGGGTTATTGTTCAATACAGGCTGTTCCAAATATAATCCTAGAGAGGACATCACAATGAATCCAAAATCATAGGAAGGTTAGTGGTTGTTGTTCAATACAGACTGTTTGAAATAAAATCCTGGATGGTCAAGTAGAGAGGAGCCCACACTAAATCCAAATTCACAGGACAATACTGTATATTACTTGTAAAGGGGCTTTACCAAAGTCGGTTGAGGACCCAATTTGGATTTCCTTAAAGTACAGAGATTCGAGTTGGTGGGTGTGGCTCTCGGCCAAGCTTCAAGTTGGTTCTTGATTGTTGAGCTGGTGTTACAGTTTAGGCGATTTTCACCATACAAGAAAAACGTTTGTGGTGGAAGTTCATGTATAATAATATACATATTATCTTCATAATATGTATATTCCCACAAAAGAATATCGTCATTTACAAAACACAGGACCACAAAAATTTAATGTTTTCTGGATGTTGGTGGAAGTTCATGTGTCTCTCTTTCGCTGGCTTCAGATTCCTGTAGCAGGCCATGACAATTTTTGCTTCTTTACAAGAAAAAAGCAAAATAAAGAAAAGAACAGAATAAGTTTATTTTAGTCTCTATCTAATTCACAGGAATACTACTTTTCCTTTTTCAAACATGTAGAACATGCATGCACAGAAGTCAAGAGTTGAAAGGATAGAAGAACAAAATGTTCATGCCTTAGTCTGTGTAGTCTGAAATCCATGTTGTCTTTCTTAGCCTGCAAGATGGAGGAAGAATACCAATTTGTACACAAGAGATTTCTCTATTCCAAGTTTTCACAAACTGTTTTGATAGTTGCAGCTTTTTCAGCTTTGTTGATTATTGACGCTACTGCTCAATCCAGCCTCTGCAGGACAAGCTGTGCTGGTTTACCCATCCAGTATCCATTTGGCATTGATGATGGATGTGGGAGTTTTGAATACAGATCATTGCTTGTGTGTACCAATGACACCAAACTTGAA
Source organism: Pseudotsuga menziesii (assembly GCA_001517045.1). Lineage (NCBI taxonomy): Eukaryota > Viridiplantae > Streptophyta > Pinopsida > Pinales > Pinaceae > Pseudotsuga > Pseudotsuga menziesii. The sequence continues at coordinate 391,169 of LPNX010977639.1, forward strand.
CTAAGGACACCCACAGGGAGATATCTTGTGAAGAACATCAGCTATTCTAATCTGCATATAGTTATCTCAGATCCTTCCATGTGGAGTTGCAGTGCAGGAAATGAACTTCCCCATAGCAGAAGATTTAGTCTAGACATCAGCAGAAAGTTCTCCATTTCAAATTTCAATACTTTTCTCTATTTTAATTGCAATGCGTCCTCTGTCCTTGTTCAGCCTCAGTCTAGTTATTGTGAGGACCAGACCAGCAGATGTGAGTCCCTGTGTAATAGTGACAATTACCTCTGTAAAAGTTTGCCTGATTGCCCAAAAGCTCTCTCTAAGGTCTCTTGCTGCTCCTACTATCCAAGGACCTCAGATTCCTTAAGGCTGATGCTCCAAAACTGTGAAGCATACACTAGCATCTATTGGGATATCACCAATGCATCTGCAAATGCTCCCTCTAACCAAATTCCTGCCTATGGTATTCGTTTGAATTACGAGAATCCCAGCACTAATCACTGCTTGAGCTGCCAGGATGATGGGGATGGAAGAGGGACCTGTGGCTATGAGACTGAATCTGGCAATTTCCTGTGTCTCTGCAATGACAGGAATGTCACCACTTACTGTTCAGGTATGCTGGTTCTAGCTTGCAAAACACTCCCTAAACAGTATTTACAAATCTAAACTTGTTGCCCTTTTTATTTGACATGTATTCTTGCTTAAAATCAACTTGTGCATACAAAAACAAGCCTGCGTCAGTGTACCTCTGAACCACATAGTTTGAGCCAGTTTCAGATTGAAAACTGGTTTATTTCTGGAAATACATGTGACCCAAGTGGGCTGAATTCAATGGATCTCTATGGAGTGGTCCTGGCATAGTACTGGAAATCCTCTTTAATCAGTAAGGCAATCCAATGCTACTTCCTGGCCAGCAAAACTTACAGATACTCTGAAATTGCTCTTGGGTGTTTGCTCAATTGTTTACCAGGAGAAAAGCTAGGTGATTTACATACCTTTTTTAAATAGCTATACAGAAATTGGCATACATCTATCATAATCTAGGATTTATTACTCATTAAAATGGTAATAAGCATTAAGATTTGCATTTTAAAGCTTTTTTTATCTCTCTAAACGGTTATTAATTCCAGAGGTAACATGGATCTATGCTTTTAAGTTTACTAGCTCCGGAGTTGACATGGATCTAAACTTATATGCCCCTATGTATAATCTATCCATTGTATTAAATTCAACATATATCTCTATAATGGAATTTTGTTAGAACATTTCAGATTTACCATCTTTGTTCTATCCAGTTAGATTTCAAAACCAATTAGAATTATAAAATAAGAATCCTCCATTAAAGATCCATATCCACAGGTGAACCGTGAAACCTAGTTTCAGACTTAAGGTTATCCCGAATACCAAAAACAGTGATAACAAAATGCATCTTCCAAAGCAGTATTACAAATTTTAACAACTGATATATGCTTGCTTGATTACAGATCATGGCCATCTTCACCACCAAACAGGCCGGGTGATTGCAGGTAAACCATAGGACTCAATAATGGATTACATTAACATTTAGTGGTTTCATTTGATATGCTTCTGTTAATGCATCTGAAACTTGAAATGGAAAATTGGCTTCTTGGATGACAGGGACCGTGGTCGGAGTTGCTGTTGGTGGAACGATTTCTGCAGGTGTTGTAATTTGGTATTTCAGAAGGATCAAACCAAACAGACCATTCAGAATAGGGGTTGAGAACAGTAGAAATGGCAATATCTAGTCAGGTTACCATTTTTAATTGGTTTTGTTTTTTGAGGTATGAGGCTTAGAACCAGGACCTTATATGAGCAGACCTCAGGACACAAACCTTTCAGTCAAGGCCTTAAGGTATTGTCCTTCTTTATAAAGAAAAGGTCTTACCTGAGGTCAGATAATGTCTTGGTATTATGTGCCTTACGGTATTTCCCTTCTTTATAAAGAAAAGGTCTTACCTGAGCTCAGATAATGTCTTGGTATTATGTGCCTCAGGGTATTGCCCTTCTTTATAAAGAAAAGGTCTTACCTGAGCTCAGATAATGTCTTGGTATTATGTGAGTTTAAAAGGGTTGCTCCTTACATGTGGACAGTAAAATATATATACTGCAAACAAGGCCATGATTCTGCACTGCAGAATTTTACAGCAGTCATCACCACAATCAAGAGTTCTGCAGCTATAAAAAGGATGCTATTAGCATCTGTGTGGATTTTTCTGAGTTTTCTCAATGTTTTTATTTTTTCAAAGCAAATCATGTAATCTGAAATTCTCATATCATATACTGAGATAACAACAATTTTTTCTCTGAGGTCCAATGATGGATGATTCAAATACTGAGTTGGGAAGTTTATTTAACACTTGAATCACACCTGGGAAGTAATAAATTCATTGCAACAATCCAATATATTAATCTTTCAATGACTTGCTTTTTTTATAAGAAAGTTTAAATACAAAATAAGAGATTTCCTACCTTCTTAAGCTACATATGTGCATACGACTGGTCCATGATGGTTTAAAACAACCCACATGTTATAAGATTAACATGATAATACTTATTTGTTTTAAATCAGGGAAAGTTAACTAAAAAGAGTAGACATTAAATATGTTGTAAGGTTAATATGATAATATTTATTTATTTTAAACCAGCATAGATTTATTTTAAACTTAGATCTAAAAACACATATAAAGATATTCTAATCAATAAGCCATAATCAAATATATCAAAATTCTTCTTTAAAGCCACACCAAAATATATCTAAATTTTTTAGTTATTTTAAATTATTTTAAAATTATTTTATAAGTAATTAAAAATGAAATAAAATAAAAAGGCTAGAATCTTAGAAGAAGGTTGAATATCTTTTGAAAAAGAGTAGCATTTCATCCACAATATTTTTTTTTAAATTTTTTTATTTTATGTTGGTTAATATAATGTTTTTTATGTTGACTAGCATAACGTGACTAAGATCTCCTCCATAATGGGCTAAGAACACCTGGCTTCTCTAGATGTAATAAAAAAAATCAACTAAAAAAAATAAACTTTAAATATTAAAAAAAAGTTTTATACAACTCAACCTCAAATTACAAGTAAGTGGGCCTAAAAAAACAAATACATATAGATTCAAAATGATGACCACCTTAATAGAATTCCCAAATGACTCCTCCAACTAGGAGCACAATTAGTTTATATGATTTCTTGAACTTATAAACCAAACAATTATTGTTTTATGATTTCCTGATTAAACTTAATAACCCATAAATCATCCACTATTTTTTAAAATAAAAAATAAAACACCGAGTAAAATTACATGAATGTAAATAGCGTCTTCTCAAACATAAGGTGTTGATTAACTCTACCAAAGAGGAATGGTTGGGTGTATTAGCATTGAATTTAGTTGATGTTCTTCAACAGCAAGATCTTAATTTAATTGTCTTTAAATCATAAACTATTCTTTTATTAATTTGTTTGAATTAACATTAAATTGTATTGATATTCTTCTCTAAAAAGACCTTAAAGTAGTGGTCTTTAAATCATATATTATTTTTTTATTAATTTGTTTGTCCTATTCAAAGTTTTATTATGCTATCTATAATTAGTTGCCTTTAAATCATATATCACTCTTTTATTAATTTGTTTGTCTTATTTAAAGTTTTACTATGCTCTTCATAAGGAGGGTAAAGGTGGAGAGTAAAAGGTAATGTTACCCTTTTTTTTCTTTACCTTATTTTCTTAACTTTATTGTACCAGAAGGCAATGTACAATTGTAATTTATATATGTTTACTATATATTAGTTTATATTTTGATCATACAATTTTTACTTTTATCCATAGTTTTACATTGTTGCTGGTTTTTTTTTTTTAAATTCATTTTGGCATCATTCTATTGGTTGTCAACTTGAAGCATTATTTCCAGGTCTTTGAGTTCCACACAAAGTCTTCCTAAGTTTTTATGAGTTTTCCTAAGTATTCTGTGTATTCTAGACAGAGGCAGAATGTAACACCCCGGTTTTGACCCTACTTGCATTTAAATAAATGATGTAAATAATCATGGTGTGGAGCTAGGAAAAAGACCCACCATCAATTTAGTATATATGTTTCGGCAATTATGGTGTGGCCGATGGTATTTTTTTATGCTAGCTAAACATTATGTTAAAATTACATATTTAATTAAAACCCACAATCGACTATGTCAACACAACTAAATGAGATGGGGGCATGTTTTTCCTAAGGATGAGGGAGTGGGGGATTGGAAGAGTGGGGAAATTCGAATTGGGCAGAGCCCCACTTTGGGAAAAACGTTTTTTGAATTTCTTGGGCAAGAAAACACCAAAAACGACCACCTTTCTCTCATGCGGCAGTGTTTCGCCTTCCCTCATGATTTGGATTGAGGAAAACATTTTTGTAAAACCCAATTGGGCATTCATGCAACAAGAAAGCAAGCAAAACCATTATGAGTCTAAACCCTTCACGATTTTCCCCTGTTCGACAATTTGTTCCTTCACGTTTTTGGTTTTCCTGTGTGGATTGTTCTCTTTCACGTTTTCTCCAGTTTGCTAGTTGTTTTCCTGAACACGATTGCCCTGAATCCGATTTTGTGTCTTTGATTTGAAAGATCGGTAACGTTTTTGTTTTGGTATTTTGCAGCGGTCGACCTGGCACTGGCAATGTTCAGAAATTTGTAAATTTCTGTGTGTGTATGTAATCCCTAGTGTCTACTACGTTTTGGTAAATCCCAGGACTGAGATTACTGTGTGTGCATCAACATTTGGCATTTGAATTGATTGAAGGAATACAAATAGAGTCTAGATTGCTTGATAAATTTAGTGTGTGAAAGAACCTCATGGACCAATCTAGAAGGTTGGTTTTCTTCTTTGCATGCCCTGAATAGCACTGGAAGGGAAAGCATGGCCTGAGTGACTGTGTAGTAGAGAAGGGAATGCTTCCTTGTGTTGGGTGTGTAATTGTTTAGAAATTAGGCTAGATTCAGTGTGGGTGTTCATAGCTCTGGGGTTGAGCTCACTAGCTTAGCAGCTAGTCTTTCCACCTCCTTGGTAGCCTGATAAACCCAACTGGAAGGATGGCTTGGCTGGTAGCCTGTTAAACCCATCTATTGGCTTGGCAGTGTCTCATGTGAATTTGGCTAAGTCTAAACCATTGCCTATGTAAGTCTGATAAATCCAACGGTGTTGGCTTGACTGAATTTTATTGTATCCTTCGCTATGGGGAAAGTCTGCTAGTGTTCCTTATTCCTTGGGGAAAATCATGCCCAGCTCGAGGGTGGCAGTGTTGCTGAGAGATTAAAGAGCACATTGGCCTATGGTTGGGTGGAATGTTGCAGTGACATAGCAGGTTGCGGGACAAGCTTCTCCAAAGATAAGTATTCTTACTTATTTAAGTTCTGCAACTGTATTTGCTTATGAATTATTATGAAATTATCATGGACATGTTGAATGCATGAATGTCTTGAATTGAATGAATTATGCTTCCATTGTAGATTGCATTATGCATATGTTTATACTTATGTATGTTTTAAGTTCAATGCAATTTATATATGTATTATGTTCATGGGGGCTTAGACAGCTCGGGTTGATAGATGTTAGTCGCATCCTCTCCGTCGAGTAAGGGTTGGGGACATGACACAGAAGCATTTACTAAATGAATTTAATGCCACCGCCAACACTGCAATCACAGTCACCGCTAACACTTCATCTGTCACTGTCACCTCTTCTGTAACCTACTATTGGCATGGAATCAACCAAGAACCAGGGGAACCAGTAGCCAAAACCCTTTCACCGTGAAGGGGCCTTTCACCCCTTTTTACAGATGCCAAATGTCTTTTCCTTTTCCTAATTAATACAGAAACACATCCCAAAGTGTTTAATGAGTTTGCTTGGTACTCCAAGCTCACCGCCAATGCATCAACCACCTATGTTAATGCCATCACCGCCACTGCCACTGCCTCTGTGACTGCCACATCCTACTGCCTCTGCCATTGTTGAAGCATATCGCTTGCTCTTCCAATGTTTTACCTTAAGCAGCTGCAAAAATTGCAAATTCCCTCATTTCTTGATAGGCAAAGTATTAAGATCTCACTTTGATAGATAGGCTATTAAGGTCTCATGGTCAGGCCATTGTAACTATTCATCGCCACTGTCACTAGAAATTAATTTCCACCAAGTTCAATGCAATTTCATATGCTAACAAGATTGTAGCATCATCTTATTGCACCACTTTTTACCTTCATGGTGCACAACCTTCCATTACTACACTGTCATCGCGCCATCATCACTGTTGTATATCTTTGGTATTCATATATTTGATGTTCCTTTTTGAAATGTTCATTTCTTTGCAACTTCTCTTCAAAGTGAGTCTAGAGATTGCAACAAATGGATGTCGGTCCAGATATTGCAAAAAATGGAGAAAATGGATGACAACCTCGAAATTAAAGAGCCTGCAAGAGTAGAAGCCAAATATTATGAACTACAAACAAAGACTCAATATAACGTCCACATAGTTTTGGTAAAGTTGTGAATTATGAAATTATTTCACTGCAACTATTATATGTTTTTGGAATGAACTTTGTTTCACCTTTCTGAACAAAAGCTTAAAACTTCTCCAACCACCATCTTCACTACCTCCTTCGAGCCTTCCCATCTCCACTGCCTTCTCTACAGGACTGCACTTTGACATGCCTAAAACTGTTTTCTTGAAGGCGTCCCTCTCGGATTAAATCCAAAGGTAGATTAACTCCATCACTGATAGCAACAAAGCCCAAATTGACTCATATCCATTTCATTAATAAACATAAAAAGTGCATTTCATTAGAGATATAAAAAATCATTGCGGGATTCCATTGAAAGGGTCAGAACCATTTGGTCTTACCTTGCTCAATGCAAAGTTGAAAAACCAAATCGTATTTCCGCCCATGTCCTACAAAATATGTGGTATTTTTTCATGGAATGTATTGTTTGCAAAGTGAAAAGAGCCTACTAAGTGGCCATTTAGACTTCTCTCCTCATCCTAAATAGCTAACAATGATTACAGTAAATAAATGAAATCATTTCATTGTTGTATATAGAGATAAGGGAGGTTGACCACTCACCTGACATCAACGACTACTCTAGTATTGTGTTTCCATGCAAACACTTATACAACTATATCATGTAAATTGGTGCTAACAGACGCACATCTATAAGTATGCCTCCCATGGCTTCGGTTTTTCATGTTTCTCGCGCCATTGGTTTTATTTTCTACCACACTATTTTGTTGTGGAGTTGTTTCCATGTATGCATGAGGAGGCGATACCAGACTATTTATAGGAAATTGGGATTTTTATCGTAATAGGCTTGACACATGTAGAATACTCTATGAATGAACCTAACCCCTTTCCCTGAATGTCTCTTTCTATCAACCTTCCCTCCCTTACCTACCTGAAAATATTTATGTGTATGACGTATGATAAATCCTAAACAAGTGCATAATAAGTAATGCATTTTCATCATATAGTTAAGGTAGAAACATTTGTTCAGACATTTTCCAGAAATTGTTAAAAATAGTTCATCGATGACGATAGGGAAGGTAACCAAATAATGTAGAAAAACAAGATAAGAAATCAATAGATTTGTGAATGTACAGTTCCAAGAAATCATTAATAGATGTGTGAATGTATAGTTGCTCGATTTGCAAAAGCAGTAGATTCAACAGATCATACCTCGTAGAGTAAACATAGAAGGAAGCAGATCCAGATGGAGTGCCTGCCTTAGTGGCATCAGTTTTGGTTGAGCCTCCAATGCAATGTTTGTAGTGCAATAACACAAAATCAGGTACCCGAAGGTTTGCTTGCAGAACCACAGAAAAAGTACGACACAACATAGAAAATCTCAATACTGAGAAGATGGAAATCCTACTTCTCTAAACATATTGAATACAAACCATATCGCTTATGGTTTATAGCTTATCACAAGTACCATACAACACAACAATGCTCAATACAACAAGATTAAAAACCTACCGCTCCAAAGAGACTGAATACAAATGTACATGGTAGATAATTTTAGTGCATTTATTAGCTAAAAGATGCAGCATGTGCAGGCTCATTGCAGGCCACACACATTACATATTTTGAACTCGAGTCACGAGTTGCAATAAACCATACATCAAGTAACTTTTCCACTTATACTTTGTAAAAAAACAATTAATATAGCTAGGTAGAAGCGTAAGTAAGCCCACCACTAGTGTTGGATCTTAGATCTTGATTATTACTTCTGCCTACTTGATTACTTTCTGTGCGACAACAAATGACTCACAACTTGGCTAAGGAAAGCATAATTGACAAATGTGAAATGTTTCCATCACATGCACAAGAGAAAAAATTGTTTTACCATGTGTTAATATGTATTGACAATTGTTTTGCATAGCCACATTCCCAACGATTTATGGCAGGTGACAAAAGTTGTTATGGATGTTTTTGATATTATAGAGGTGACCTAGGGTATTCAACATCTAACCACATGACAATCGACGCAGGAGCCATGGAGATTCAAATTAGTTTCAAGCTTTTATACATGCACTCGAATCTATGGCCAAGTGGATTTCCATAGTCCAAATGGAATGCGATCAGGATCAATGGAGAACCATTTCCAAGTATTATGTTTCCTTCACTGAAAACAGGTTAGGGCACATTGTTTATGATAATTTACCACTCATCAACTAAAGAACCCAAAAAGAAGATAATTGATGTATAGTGTGTGGGGACATTGAGATTGATGGGATTCTAATGATCCAAAAATATTTTCATAAACGATGAGATATTTCACGAATTGTCTAATTTGTAGGCACATGAAGTCAACAAAACAATTTTGCAACTTGGCGTGGACGTTTACTGATGCACTTGCATTGACCTAGATCACAACCATACATATTTAATCAATTTACAGTCAAATGCAAATGCTCATTTTCATGCATCAATATTATATATAGGATAGCTGATCAACATTTGTATTCATAGAGAGTTCTTGCACCGATACTGCCCATGCTTCAATTCAGGACTTGGGATCTGGGAAGAATATATTATGGTCATCCATGAACAAACTTTGTGGGATTTATTAAAATACCGACATTATCAATCCAGTGAGAAGAAATATGGCAGGAGGTGGCAGTAGTAGTGATCGTTCTTTAACCGAAACTCCTACATGGGCAGTAGTAGTTGTTTGCTTCGCATTTGTGGTCTTGTCCTTACTTATTGAACTGGGTATTCATCATGCTAGCCACGTAATACTTTTCTTTAGTCTCAACATCAGACTCTTTACTTACTGAATTTAACACATCTTACTTCGATTATGTGCTCCTTCTGTTTTGGTTGATAAGGATTTTGTACAATTTGTGTTTCATGTTTAACAACAAACTACACTGGTAGAACCCACTATGAATATGGCTACTTTGTTACTAATAAAGTCTCCTTTTGTCACCATGTTCACATTATATGTTGCCACACCATCTTATTCAGTAGGTATAGCTACCACGCAACCCTTGTTATAATTTGGGTATTGAGTCTTGACACTAATTGATAAATTAAAGATTTGTTGAGTTTAAACAATATATTTCAATATTAATGGTAAAGGTGGATTAACATCATGTATTTAATTTGGTTGGGGCATAAAGGTGGACTAGTCTCTGACCTTAATATGGTTGGGCTTTAGTATGAAATACATTGATGTATTTGAGGCTAACAAGATGGATTATATTTAGTTAAGAATACTTAAGGAAGACCTTGAGCAAGTTGGGACTAGTTATGTTGATTAGCATCATATCCTTCATCTAGTTTGAATCCAACAAGAACCCATTTTACGTAGTCAGCCATAAAAATTATTTTCAATATTTTCTTTAGATTTTTTGTTAAGAGCCAATGAAAAAGGTTTTGAGCTAGTTGGGACACACGAGGTAGATTAATGGTGTACATTAGAGATAGTGGGAATTCAATGAGGGAAACATTGAATTAGTTAGGGACTAAAAGGTAGATATTATGATGCTCGTGGATTAGTAGGGAGGTGATGAAGTATACCTTGCATTAATTAAGGACAACAAGGTCGATTAAAATCACACCTTAGAGATTTTTGGGTATCTATAAATAAAGGCAAGGATTTATCAAGGAATGCCTTATGATAATTGAAGATAGAAATAAAGATTAATATCGTACCCTTGAGCCCCAATTACGGGTGACATGATGTAGATGATGTCGAGACAACCCATGGAGCATCCGCAATGGAGGACACCTGTCCAAGGCACTTCAAACGAGGCAGAAGACAGGATGCCTGGGTTTCAGTTCGTGCGAGAGTTAAATGCCTAGGGCGCTAGACACTAAGCCACCCCCTCCAGCAATTGGTATGTAACTTTGTTGGGATGGTTTGCAGAGCCGAGGTTTGATAGAGCTCGTGTCGAATTTAATGAGCAACACCCACTCACATGTGGTTGTATAGGGTTTAAGGAGGTTATCCATGGAGGAGATGGAGTTCCTCGACCTCAAAGAATCATACCTTATTGTTATCCTGGTGCTGTTGGTATTCTCCTCTGTCAACTAGGTCATTGAACATGGTGAAGATATGCCAAGGAAAAGAGGAACCTCGAGGCGAGGAAGAACTGGGCGTGGTGGTGTCAAGCGAAAGGTCGACCTGGGGGAAATAGATGGTTGACTGATGACTGGGAATCCTACGTAGTCTCTTAGCACTTGGCCTCAGGGAGAAACAAGTGCAGGATAAACCATTACTGGATGATTAAAAATATGATTGGTATGTTAATGGAGGATCTTACAAACAAGTGGAGTGGGGCCAGGGAGATGGTGCAAGGTATCAAGGCTTGCTTGACTCAGAACAATGAGCAGCTGAACAACCTAGAAGCTAATTTCAGTTGGAAGCATTATGTCATTGCTTGTGCTGCTGAGCAGACAGATGGTGGTGGGAATGCAGAGCAACATGCTCTTGTTGGCGAGACTTCTGTAGTGGCATAGAGGTTTGCTACTCCTAAGCGGGAGAACCAGGAGAACACTCAGCTCAAGATGCCAGTGACAACTGGCCCCTTGCTTGCAAAAAGGGTTTGAGAGGAAACATAAGGTGACAAGGCTTCATGACCTCTTTCGGAGCCTTAGCTGGCTATCTGTCCCCCTCAAGTGTGAGATGATGGATACGGACCTTGCCCCATTCGGAAGGAAACGTCGGATGTGACGGATGGGGACACTACCACCTAAAACAACCATGGTAGTCATGGGTTCTCTTTGTGTCTTTCAGTTTTTTTGGCTTTCCCCAATCTACAATTACTTTGTTTTTATGTCAATTAGCAGCTTAAATTGTTTAAATTGTAATATGCCAGTCGGGGGTACAACTCAAGACAGGATCTCCTGTTATTTTTGCTAAAAATGAACATAAATTCCATTTTTTTTTAGCGACTGGGTGGGTGGCCAAATGGTCTCAGACCCTAGTAAGATGACATCAGTGCTTCTGCATTTTGTATATGATTTACTTCTGTTAATAGAAAATGAATTATGCAACTTACAAAAAAAAAATCGTACCCTTGAGATTGGTGGGGATTTATCATAGAAGTCCTTAAAGAAAGACTTAAGATAATTCAAGATAAAAATATAGATTAATATCATACCCTTTTGATTAACAGAGAATTAGAAAAAAGATATTAGGTTAATTAAGGTTATTAAAATAAATTAACATGATACCTTTGATTTAAATGAAAAAAAATCTTAAACTAGTTTGGTGAACTATGTTGTATCCTTAATCTATCTAGTAATCAACCAAAAATATTGAAACTATCAAGATAAATTAATATTTTTACTTTTATATACCATGCATAAATAGTTCTTAACAACTATAAATGAATAATCTAAAATATAGTCAAAGAAAATAGAATCTTATAATCAACCAAAAAATATTACACTAATATTATAACCAGCAAAATTAATATTTTCACTTTTATAATATCATCCATAAATGATTCGTAATCACCATAAACGAATCATATTAATATAGTTGAGATAATTGCACCAAATAAATGATTCTTATTAACCCCAAATGAATCATATTTATATAGTTATGAAGATATAACATTATCTATTTTATAATAATAGAATTACGAAAACTGGGACATAATTGTAAATCATATATGTGTGATTTATTGGTACACTTACAAAGTAATTCTTGAGGTTATAATCATGTTTATATTATCATATTTCTAATTTGCTGATATCTTTAATTATAAAGTTTTTGTATTTTTAAATAAATAATATATATGATATATTTATATTATATTTGGTTTAATAATTATATTCAGTTCTAAGTATACTATTTTTGTGAATTATGGGTATATTTGTACATTTATTTATAGAATTATTTTTGAGTTTTAATATATATAAAATTGGTTAACATTCATAAAAATTATTATAATTTGTTAGTATTTTTAATTAAGAAACTAATTTAATTTGTAAGTATTTTTAATTATGAAGTTTTAAAGTAAAATTTTAAAGTGATATGTACATAAATTTCATCATGTTGGTATTTTTAATTAATGGATGTGTTCGGGGTGGTAGGTAAATTTTTTAATTTCATGGAAAGCAAATAGTTTTCTTTGTTCGGGTATGGATTAGCCATCAATAACTAGGCAAAAAGACACCTTATTTATGGGATTAGAACACATTGTCTCCTTTGGCATTTCCAAAGTCATCATATTAGGAGACTCCCTTTTGGTTATCTCTTAAGGCTGAAAAAAAAATGTAGAGAAGATATGACCATAGGAAGACTTTAGTATCGAATAATTGACCTTTTGAAGTAGATTAAAAATCTCAACCTTGTGCATATTCACCAACACAATAACCTTCAGGTTGATCATTTGGAAAATCATGACATGTTATTGGAAAGGGGCGCTTGTTTTAGAAATTGGGGCCAGATGACACGATGGTAGCTGCCCTAGAATTAAGACAATCCATCTGGTGCAGTTCTAATGTATTGAGTATGAGGCCTTCCCTTCATTTACCTTCACATATGATAGAACACTCTTGAGGCCTATCTTGTTTGTTTACATTGGAGCTTAAATCTTGTTTTATGACGCTCTCTTTGGTTTTTCTTGTTAAGTGTGGGATAACTTAGCAATGCGAGCTCTCATTCATGCACAAGAGGAGTTCAGATTGGTTTTACCTCAGTGGATAGGGCATCGCAAGAGGGAAGGAATTAAGTTCTCCCCTTCTTGTCTTCAGTTTGTATATGCTCATTGTTGGATCAAAGGGTCAAATTGTGTGTTTTGCAAAGTGATTCTTGGAGGGTTAGAGTCTTCGCACGTTGCTACAATAATGACAGAGATGGACTGAAATTCAAGCTAAACAACGTTAATGAAATAGATTTATATAATGTTCACATGTAATCACAAAAAAATAACATAATATACATATTATTATGTATATAGTAAATACATTTATTAATATTTTTTTCTAGAGTGAAACAATATATATTTGTATTAAAATGCTGAGAAAATTTGTCAAAACATTACAAATTATTTCAAAGTACAAAATTGCCCAATAGCCACCAAAATGTTAGCATATGAACATTTATCAATCTTCAATAAAACTACTTCAAGGATCTATGTATAATACTGAACACTATATGTTCTAACAATTTTACCCAACAAGAAAATACAAAAAAAACTATCATAACCAATAAAATTAATATGAGCACTATGGATTTCCTAGAAATCCTTGTCTTCATCTTCTTTCCCCTCGAGGGATAGAAATTTCCACCACAACCAAGGTAAGTTGATGGACTGAATCTCCATCCGAAGCCCTCGAACCTACTTGCAGTATGTTCCTTGACTCTCCCCCAACTAACATTTCCTGGCACGCTTAAGAAATAATAGTCAAACATTCAAGTTGAGATTCCTACACATGCATCTGAATACCTAGCAATTGAAGTGAAAATCCAAATGCAAGACATGAGAGGATACCTAGTTGATTGCATCCACCTTTCCATCCATCTGAGAATGCAAACACTGTAAAGAGTGACATCTAGGAGTTGAAGAACATGATTAAAAATAACTTGTTGGAAGTCTAGGGTTTTTCATAGAGCTTAGCCGATGCGCTCATCACACCCTTTGTTGTCTTTTCTTTTGAGATATTGAAAGCCACCGATGAAGCCAAGAACAACTGCATTGTTCCCAATTCCTTTCTGTCAAGAACCTCCCATTCTTCATCCTTCATAGTCATCGATTGTTTTGTTTTTCCACCCAACGGTGGGTATAGATCCTTCTGGTACAAATAGTCCTCCATTTGCATCTTCCATAACTGGTAGTGTTGGCCGTTAAATTTCTCAACCCCAAACTTTCCTTCTTTTGCCACTGCTCCCACTCGAACCAAGAACCCTTATTTCCTGCGAGTTTACCAGCCAAATAGACCTTTTGGATATGATACCAATTGTTAGAAAAACATGATCGCAGATCAATAACAATTAAACAATTAAACAAGATGCAAATATTAAACACATTACAAGAGAGAAACATATATAACGTAGTTCACCCAAGGTGAGCTACGTCCACACAGAAATTGCTAGTCCTTTATTATTATACCATCCATCAAAATGAAGGGATACAACCTGTAGCAACCCCACTGCACTTCGTCTTTACACTCTCATAGTCTCTCTCCCATAATCACAGATATTGTTTTACAATGCTACAATACAATACACAACCGTATTACAATGTTTTCATTTTATAGTGGAATTACCATGGGAAAATACTACGGGTCAACCAATGCCATGGGTCCGCAAATTGTTGGCTAACAAACATCCCAAAAAAATTCTTTCGAGGGCTTCATCCTTGAACACCTGTCGAGGGACCGCTGGCCCCCACACACCCCAACCGAGGGGGATGTCCCCCCCAACTAGGATGAGTGTATAGTAAAACTGGGTTACAAACACAATTGAACAATAACATCTCTGAATATAGAATATCATACTCCACAACCAACAAAAGGGTTGACTATGTAGAACTTCTATGGATGTATATATTTGAGAGATGTCACTAGTCAATGGTTGACAAGATGAGAGTTACTGCAATTGTGATGGTGATGATGATCTAGTGATGATGATCCGGTGATGATGATCCAATGATGATGATGATGTCCAGGGATTTTGTGCAGTTGTGGTGATGGCGGGTCAGAAGAGTACCTTCCTTATTAAGACGAAGTGTTATTGATAATGTAACTTTAGAATATATTCTTCATTGTACTATTTTTATAATTACTATTGTACTTGGTTTTATTTTTATTGTACCTCCATTCATGGATGTTTTCCATCGATCGAAGATTTCATTAATGTAATTGGTCATATAAGAATCAAGGAAAACCTCCATTGTAATTCAGGGCAATAATTCCCAAGAGAATACGTATAAAATGTATTTTTGGGTCTCCCTATGAGAATTCAACTGTGTTGGACCAAAAGGTGACACAACTGAAGAATATAAATAGGGAGGTTCCCTCCCTCATTTGGACACACAACAAGTGTAAGAAATTTCTCTTCTAGAGTGAGAAGGACAAGTTTGTTGGTGAAGAAGAAGAAGAAGCAAAAGAATACATCTTATCTTTGGTTTTTCTATCTCAGCCTGACATTGTACTAAGTGACGAATCTATACATAAGAAGTTGTTGGATTTTCTCCCTTTTGGTTTCCCAGGATAAAGTATGTGTGTCTTTCTTTTGTGTTATTTTGTCTATCTTTTAGTGATCCTATTACATTAGATTAAAGATCTAATATATTTGAATTAAAGTGCAAACTCTAACACAATCACAATTTTACTTGATTTCCCCCTTATGACACTTGATGCATATTGCCTCTTTATGGGGGTGATTTTCCATAATTAGGTGGAGAATTTTTGTTTTTTATATATTTTGTCCATGTTTGATAAGGTTAATAATGGCATTGATTCATTTTCAATATCATTTTAGTCCATTATTTTGAAAACTTTCAACATAGCACCTCTAAAATGATAAGAATTACAAAGTGATTATGTGAATTTTTGAAATTGGAAGTGGAGTGGTTCTTAGATTAATTGTTATTTGGAGAGATAATTGTTTCAATCCCTAATTTTTTCAAGTTGCATTGAGTGTGTTCTTCCTTAAAATTCTTAGTATCGATTGTTTTTATTAAAAGAACTAGTATTGAGTAGATTTGCTTTGCTTACTTTCAAGCATTCTTTATCAAGCGAAACATAGAGAAACTTTTTGGAGGTGTTGAATTTTGCTTTGATTTTGTGAGTGTTCTAATTTCTTTAGAATTGAAAGATTAATTTTAAATTTTAGAAGTGTTGTATGTGATTTATATTGGAAAAGAATCAACTTCTCTTATTTAGCATTAAATTTGAGATCTCATAGGAAAAGGAAAGATAGGAAGTTGCCTTTACTTTGAAAGTTTATTTTTCAATGTGAAATGTTGATTGAATTTTGAAAATTTTCATGTTGCATGTTTGAAGAAAGGAATGAGAACCTCTCACTTTGCAATAAAGTAGAGAATTCATCAAAATAAAATTGTATTTCATGAGCATTCATGCCTTGAATGGTTCCACCCATTGAGTCATGCAAACACCATATCAATTTCACTCCATACCTTTGAAACAAAGAAAATTACCTCAAAATAAACACTTTAATCTAAAAGTAATTGAGATTTCATTTTGATAGAAAACCAACATAACTTAAGCTAGGGCCTTGGTTTAGGATTGGAGAGTAAACGTCTCCAAGGCAACACAATTTTGAAACAAGAGAGAAAATCCATTAGTAGCAAGAAGCGTTGGGCCAAGAAAGCACGTCTCAAATACTTATCAATCACGAGGTCAAGCTATGCAAGTAAAGTGGTACCCTCCCCCCCCCCCCCCCCCCCCACACCTTTTCTTGTTTTGTGGTATTTGTGCATCTACAATGGTTTTAGTAAATTGACAAGACCTTGGGGTGAATTCACTTTGCTATAATTTTGGATCGAAGATTTATGTCTTGTGTTTTCTTCCCACACACCTTATATTGAATTTCGGTTGTTCCATTCCATCGTCGATTGTGAAGTGGTAACCTTAGTTTCTCTTCCTAGGATATAACATGGTGATTGCAAGTGGGGAATGCTTGCAATACTTGATACAAATGTAGAATCTCGATTTTAGCTCCTTGGGAGGGTGTTCGCCAAAGGCGAGTACTTGTACCCTAGCAATTATTGCATGAAGATTAACTTAACTGATTTTTTCACACCTTTGTCTAGTAGTTTTTGAGGCTTCATATCCCTTAGTAGCCACTATTTCTAAATCCCCCCTAATTTGGATTTTCACAAAATTTTGTTTTTGGAAAAGTCATTTGCTTGTTGAATCTCTTAGGACAATTTTAGTTGGTTGAACTTTTGGTGATTTTGAGTCTAGCCAGCCATAGGATTGTTTGATTGTAGCTTATATATTATCATAAAAAAATTCCTCACATAATATTTCAAAGTGGATAACCTCCCAATCCACCATTCCAAAAGGAAACAAGGTGAATCACCAGAATTTGTTGGTCCCACGACATCATGGAGAAGCATACAAGAATAAAACCATAGTGACTTAGAGAAAAAACTACCTATTGACTTACACAATATTATTAGATAAGAGCATCAACAAACTGAATCAAAACATCCATCATCATATCATGAATTGAACATATAATTATTTGACAAACTTGCTCCTTTTGACATGGAAAAAATAGAATATAGGTTAACTACTTACGCTAATCCACCTTTGACATATCTTATAGATCTGATTGTACTTGCTATCAGTTAATCTCTAGTAGATCTTACATTATTTTTTAAAAGTTTGATAAATATACAACACACACCACTTGATCCAATGAATTCATCAATATATCATGGGTCCACACCCATTCAGCCTCAAATGGCTATCGAAGATCATCATGCCTCCACCTCAACCATTGTTCTATATAATCCTAGCACCATCCCTTTTGGAGTGCCATCAACAAGCATACCAACCCCATCAATTAATGTACCCATCCCTAGAATGAATTTAATGAGTGCTTCAGTGCCAATTGTTACAATTATGGGTTTCAATCCAAGAAGTATGTCTACTTCATCATCAATTATACCTATTAATGGGTCTACTTTATCGAACATGGGTTTTCCTATTGTTGGGTTGGTTAGTCTCACACCAACACACACACAAAGATTGTATCAAACTCCTCTTGGTATTCCCAATGATTGGACATGTTTTGCTTCTAGTGGAAACCCTTTACATTGGAATGCTAATATACCTAGTAGAAGCATCGGACCTTGGAATATGAACACCACTTGGAATCATCCTCCACCTTATACTACCACAATGATTGGGTGCAATCAATCTTTCACAATAGGTACCATGCTAGGGGAAATAACCCATCCATCAACCCCATTCTGTAATGGCGTGGTAAGTTTCTAAGAAGCAACCAATCTTCTTGGGCCCAACCTCCACAAGGGGGAAACACACCTTGGAATTCCATTCAGTTCCAAGGAAAAAATGGATGGGGCCAAACTCCACAAGGGGGAAAAACTGATGTTGATTTCTTGAGTTGCACAAGATTAGATTGCCATGTTAAAGTTCCATGAAGACCTTGATATCTTACACTTACATCATAGTGCATTTTTACATTGTTACACATGCGTTTGACATGGATCTACTATGTATTGTTCATGGTCATGCTTGTTTACCATTGGGCATGGGTATACCCACCACAAGAAGTTATCATATATTTGTGGAATTTATTTTGACTCCAGGTGCTTTCCAATTTCTCTGTCCATGGTTCTCATCCTCAACCCTTCAGTCATGATCACCAATAATTCTATGCTAATATATTTTGGTCCTCATCTTTTCTTTAAAACTCACACATTAGGGTGCATTTTTTATCACAATATTTAACACCCTTGAATGTGAAGGTTATGAGTGTATACTAAGTTCACCTGGAACATGAAAATTGAGATGCAACACTGAAAATAAACATTGTCTCATGGCCTATCATATACTTTCCAAGAAGAAAGGTACTAATGGTTACTAATAAGGATTGAAAAGGGGAAAACACAATAACTAAATTTACCAATCCCATCAATTAATGTACCCATCCCTAGCATGAATTCAACCAGTGCTTCAGTGCCAATAGGCACAATTTTGGGTTTCAATCCTAGAAGTATGTCTACTTCATCATCAATTATACCTATTAATGGGTCTACTTTATCGAACATGGGTTTTACTACAGTTGGGTTGGTCAGTCTCACACAACACACACACAAATATGGTATCAAACTCCTCTTGGTATTCCCAATTATTGGATAGGTTTTGCTTCGAGTGGAAACCCTTTACATTGGAATTTTAATATACCTAGCAGAAGCATCAGACCTTGGAATATGAACATCACTTGGAATCATCCTCCACCTTAATTATACTAGCACAATGATTGGGTGCAATCAATCCTTTAGAATAGGTACCATGCTAGGGGGAAATAACCCATGCATCAACCCCATTATGCAATGGAGTGGTCAGTTTCTAGGAAGTAGCCAATATTCTTGGGGGCACCCTCCATAAGGGGGAAACACACCTTGGAATTCCATTTAGTTCCAAGGAAAAAATCCATGGGGCCAAACTCCATAAGGGGGAAACACACCTTGGAATGCCATTCAGTTCCAAGGACAAAATCCATGGGCCCATCACGCTCCACCCATGAAACAAGCTTTTGCAACACCGATGATATCACCATTTATGGAAACTCTCTATCTAGCAGAGTTATCCTGGATGATGAATGATCATGTCCTACATATTAACATGTGGCTCACAATACCCACCAAAATTCTATCAAATATACCCAAATTTGAAAGAAGGCTAAGAGATAACCCATATACACATGTGATGACATTCCATCAATGGTGCTCATCCAACTCCTTGGTAGATCATAGTGTAGTTTGTGACTCTTTCAATGAACGCTCATGGGAAGTATTGCGAAATGGTACATCGAGCTACCGCATATACATTCACATGTGATTTTTATCCTTTACCATGGTATTTTTGACACATTTTCAATTACCTACCTACTATGAAATGAGTACCAAACTATTGGATTCGCTTCAAAAATCCAATTCTACTTATATATACCAGGATGTTCATTTTTGGCAGATGCATTGAAGGATTATCAAAGTAGATATCCTAGATGCATTCTTACTAAACTAGTTTTTCAAATCATTATTGCCTACTCTTTCCAAAAATGTGGCTATGTTGGGAAACAATAACCTGTTGTTATGATGTAAACCTTCCTACAACAACAACAAAAAATGGTTTATATGGCATCAGTACCCCCGTTGTGGGGAAACCAATAAAAACCCTCGCAAGGGGAAAATACCCTCAATGCTAATGTCTTCATGTGTGACAATGAGGTTAATATCGAAACAAGGGAACATTTTTATGATACCCCACCTATTGTTTTGGATCCATCATCATGAACACCAAATGGTTCTCTCTCTATTGAGAAAACTGCCATTGACATAATATCTTTCCCTCCCAAATTTGTTCTACATAGAAAAACCAACCATAATCCTAATGTGTGAGTTTCTCACAACTACATTGTTGTTGAAGACCTAGCTCAAGCACCATGCACCATGCCAGCCTCAAAGGTGTTGCAAAATTTTTATGTGCAGGGAAAGACACTATTGTATTCTATCGATGTTGTTGATATCAATATGATAATAACTTCATCGTGTTTGACTTATACTAATAAAAATGTAGGATCTCTTCATAAATTACTTTTCAAATTAAAGTGGCATCTCATGGAAAGAGAAGTTTTTCAAACTGTAGTTGATGAAGGGGCCTCAACATGTGTCATATAATTGAAACATTGGAAATGATTAGGATCACCCACCGTATTTCCTTCTTATATTATGTTAAAGGCATTTCATGGACATCTTTTCCCTCCTCATTGGATTATCGCAACTTAACCAAATGAATTGGGAGGTAAAACCATTACAGTTGAAGATGAGTTATTGTATGCACCCGATAAACTACAATTTTCTATTGGGACATAGTTGGATACATGCTATGACAGTTGTAGTATCTTTAGTGTTCCGAGTGATTTGGTCCCCTCATCAGGGTAAGATCATTATGATCGACCAATTAGATTATGGCACACCTGAAACTAGTGTTTAATTGAATTTTCCTTTCATCGGGGATTCTCTAGAGGTGGTTCAAGACATTGGGGTAGGAATGTTCATATATGATTCCATAATAGGAACTTTTACACTCCCAGCACCAATATCTGTCCTGCAAGTTGCTCCAGTATTTACAATAACATTAGAGGCTTACTTCCCACTATCATTTTTTCCTAAACCCATTCTAGAGGATGACTCAAATTTATCGCAAGAAGTCTAAACATAATTCTTATTAATGCAAAATAGTGCAGGAGTGATGCTCAATTCTTTAAAATGTGATGCCTTGAAAAATAGCTTACCTTTATCAACCATATAAGTTTCATACCAATATATTCAAATATATTCTACATATTTGGATCAAAGCCTTCCCTTACATGAGGAATACGATGCATGAACTTCTCCCATCTGGGTTGTGAACTCTCCCAGCTCACATGAATCCTTGGAATACATTTATCTTCATATGAAGACGTCCTTGAAGTTATGAACATTTGGTTACACCCACCTAAGGGCATATTTTGTGGGGTCAGTGGGAGAATACGTGGTTTAATTGTACCAAAGTATAGGAGCATGCTTTGCACATTCCTCGATCTGATCAGGTATATTTGGAAGCTTGAATATAGGCTTAAGGTTATCGCTCCATTATGATGCATTTAAACCTTTTCCACCCAAATTTTCCCTAAGGTCTAACTAGTTGGAAATTGGTGCATCATCCCATCCTATTTGCATTTCCCACCATTTCGATAAAAGAGTGTGCCAAACATGGGACACTACAGTAAGCACCATATTTCTATTTTGATTCCCATGATGAGTCTTTCTCATATACATGGGATCCCTATTAAGACATCAAGGCTTGGAGTTTGAGACCGCATATTACTCTCTCAAATTATTCTTCCCATTTGATGACGAGATCCCTATTTTTTGTCAGTTTACATCAACGTTTGTTAAAATACCCACTTGTGCATATGCACTTATTACTTTGATTCTTATTGCTTACGTTGCATCTTTGTCATTGCAGCCACTTTTTGTTGCTTGACATTTATAAACCTTTCATCTTGTTCGATTGACCTAGATTCCTAGAGAAAGCATCCTTATGAGTGTACATAACTAGATCAGTTATTGTTTCACCTAAAGATTAACCATTTCCTTGAAATGTAGGTGCACACCCTTCTAAAACTCATTTTCTCTAGTGTTAAACACAATTCTTTATTCTTTTTTGCGATTATACATGAAAAGGGCATAAAAAATTAAAAATGTAAAATCCAAAAAAACGGGATTGACGAATCTATTTAGATTTCATTATGGAATGCTAGTCCTTATCACCCTTGAACTTGAAAAATTCTTTGTATAAGTTATAGGTACACTTCACTCATATGCATTTGCCTTAGGAAACTATAATTGAACAAAACTACGTCAATGGGTTACCCTTCCAATCATTATGGAGGGTTTTCCAATGCATCTAACATTGGCACATCCTGCAGGTCATTTATTTGAGTTCTATGTTTCTAGGTGTTGTAACGTCCCCGACCCTCTGACTGGCGAGGAGGACGCTACCAAATCATCAAAAACCTCCGGGAAAATAGCCCCATGAACATGAACAGGCATAATGCTAAAATATAATGCTTAAAACATAAAACGATAGTGAAAGCAAACACACATTCATTCGAGCATACCACATGTTCATCATATTCATTAATCAGTAAATACAAGTGCAGAGATGGAATAGTCAAGAATACTTATCTTAAAAAGAATTCGTCCCGCAACTAGCTACGTCGCTGCAACGTTCCACCCAACCATAGGCCAGTGTGCTCATCAATCTCTCAGCAACACTGCCACCCCCGAGCTGGGCATGATTCCTCAAGGAATAAGGGTCAAAGCAGGCTTGCACATAGCCAAGGTACACAAATCAGCCAAGCCCACACAGTAGGGTTTATCAAGCCGTCAAGGAGCTAGGAAAGGCTAAATGCTAAGTTGGTGGTCTCAATGGAGGGCTAAGGATGCCTACACTAGAGTAAACCTGACTTCTAAAACATCCACACACCCAACACCAAGAATCACTCCTTTCTCTACTTCACAATCCCTCAGTCCCTAACTTTCCTTTCCAATACTCTTCAAGGGTTGTGGAGAAGAAAGCCAATAGTCTAACTCTATCTGAGTGGCTCCAAACACCAGTTTTCTCAAGCATACCCAACCTATAATCCTATTCTCAACAGTACGAAGACCAACCACTACATACCGCAGTAAAACAAACAATTCACAGCTCTGTGAAGAAGATAAAGACAACAGGGTGACAACCCAAATGAAAGGGTGAACACACCTCAGATCAGACATGACGATTCAAAGTTGTTCTTGGCCCTAGCATGGCCAAAAGAACTCAGAAGCAACCCCACAAGATATTGTGCACATGCAGCAACCAAACCCCAGGGAAAGATCAACAACCCAATCTCATAATGAAACAACGGGAACCTTACATAGTCCATAGGTGGGGAAGAAGATAGATTCCCAGCATTGATAGGGAAAGCATATAAATAGTAGAACTATGCCTTTCAGGTCGATCTTCCAGCTCCATGCGCGAGATCACAATCTTCCAACCCCTACGTGAGGAAACCCATACCGATTTTCGATCTGTGCGTGAGGATGAACAAATGATGGAGGGAAATCCCCAAGCGGTGCATGAGGAGAGTGAACATAACAACTCTCTCTGTGTGAGGATGTCCAGAACGACTCGCGGTGGTAGGAAAAACCAGAACCCTGCGTCTTTGTAATCAAGACCAGAACATCCGAAGAAATGGAATCTTGGGAGAGTGGGGTGAATGGTGACCGCCCCCCTGCCCTTCACGTGAGGAAGAGCGAGCTTGCTGGTGGAGTGGACGTGGGGAAAGGACTAACAGTCTTACCACCCACCACCCCCAGCCATAACTGCTCCCAACTAATCGAATAGCAGAAGTTTAGTGGGTGGTCGACACATGGCAAACTCCCAATGGCTCGCATGGTTTAGACAACCCCCCCCCTTAACCTTAGGAATCATTCCCTTTTCATTTAACATTGCACCGTCGTAGCTGGCTATAGGTTTATTTTAATTAATGTGCGTATTTACATGATGCACAAAACTATAATGTGTCAGATAACACGATATACCATCGGCAACGATCCCTATTGCTGAGACATACACAACCAAATCGATGGTGGGGATTTTGCCTTTAGCTCCACACCACGATTAATTAAAACATATACATCATGTATCTTTTAATGCAACCGGGGTCAAAACCGGGGATATTACAATCCCCTCCCCCTTGGAATAACACCGTCCTCGGTGTTCTAATACATAGGAATGCATATACAATTTGCACATCAAAATTTCAAAACTTTGCAGATCTGTCCCATGTTCAATTATTTACTTTGAACTTTTAGGACCAAGCCCCTCGGCTTCCACGAGCTTCTCCTGTTGGTTCTCAGCTTTCGGCTTATCCCGAAGTCTAGGAATTTTATGGCTGCTTCCCTCTTTATGTTCCCTCGTTGGGCAGTCCCGGCATAAATGATGTCCTCCGCATTCCCAACATTTCGTTGGCTGCTTCGTCTTTACCTGCTCAATTTCCTTCGAGTCGTCATGCCTGGAATGTTTCTTAACGGATTTCCTGGATGAATGTCCCATCATTGATCCACTTTCCTTGTCTTTACGAATTTCCCCCAAAAGGCTTTTTACCTCCTTTTGCAAACCAATAGAGTCTTGCAAAATATGGTGGTTCATCTCATTCTTCCTTTTCTGTATCTTGAGCATCTCTCCAAGATTCTCTTGGGTCCTGGAAATCGTTTGAAGGAGACTTCCAGCCAAGTCCAGCAGCTTTTGTTCTGCTACCATGGTCAATGTGCACCACTGGATTTCACCTTTCTCACCTATGAAATGCATCATTGAAATTTTGTTAGACCAAGCATAATATAGGCATTAATATCAGTCAATTAATTGCCCAATTGGCATGACAGTCCAAGTCTCATTAAGGAGACTTTCATATTTTTCATGCCTTCCCAACAGGCACATGAGCTCATTCATGTCCATTCTTGGGGAGGGAATTAAACACTTTCTATTTCCAGTCATACATGCATTCAACAATCCTTTGTTTTCACTATGCATAAGTATATATATATATATATATAATAAAAAAAGGCAAGAGAGAGCAGCAAGAGTTTTTTCCCCTCTTTGTCTTGTTCCATCCTATAACCCACACCACTGTTGTGGATTTTCATGCTCTCAGCCTCTTTCACTTCACCGTGAATGCTAGACCAATCCCTCTTGGTCATGACACTTAGTGTCTCCGGTCTATTTCAGACCTCTCAACCATGGAGCCTCCCCACATGGTTTGTCTCGGCTGCTAGGACCTTCACAGTCTCACTAGCACCTTTTTCATTATTGCTCATTCTGAGCTCTTCAGGACAGTCACATGTCCAGATGCACCCCTAGGATGCTTTCGTAGTCCTCACTTCCAGCGATGCCTATATTCAAACATTGAATAGATTCACATGTTTAGTTTATTCTCAATGGTTTTTATCTCTTAAACAAGAGCTTAAAACCTCATAACCAAATCATATACACATGCATATTCATAAGCAAGAAATTGCAAAATAATCCAATACTTATCTGTATTGTGTGTTTCCTCTCTGGTCCACAGGATCCTGCTTCGCTTTGCAAGCCTTGGGATCGCCTATGGACTTGGATGTTAGGTCAGCACGTAGGCTGCTTCACAACATCCTTATATATATATATATATATCAGGCATAGTCAATCCAAACTTCAGTTGGGTTTATCAGACCGTCAACAAATCGTCTGCACTTATATCAACAATACACTTATATCAACAATGCGCTTATATCAACAACCAATCATCATCCAAGCCAACGTAGTTGGGTTTATCAGGCCACACATGCACTTATATCAACAATAAAGACCCTTTCCAGGTTTCATTTCCAGCCGTGAGCTCTAATTCCACTACCCCATATCACACAAGAGACCACTCCCTTCTCTGAGTTGACAATCCCTCGAAAATGTCTCCTTCTCTATGCTCTTTAGTAGAAGGTAGGATGAGCTCAAGCCATTGCCCATTTAGTGTACAATACTAGACTACATCTGTTTATCTTGACAACACAAGCAATATAAGCATATTCATCAGTGCTATTGCTCTAAAACTACAACCACGTCTCACATCATTCACTATCAAGTATTGAGACACCAGGAGTGCGTCCACTCCCTAGGGTGTAATAAATATTGAAAACCCTTCCATGATCCAACATCGAAAAAGTGTGCACCCTTTTCTGATGTATACCATGTAGGCCCTATTCATACTCAAGCAATCGGTCATCATGGAAATAAAATCAAAACATGTTCTGCATGTGGAATTTTAATAATTTGACATGCATATTCTTAGCTAGGGTCACAGAACACTTATCCATTTGCCGATGCAGTATTCCTTCGTTAAGGAGGAATGGGGGCTCCCTTCTCTGAGTTGACAGTCCCTCAGTTTTCCATCCCAACTCCTTTTTACATTTCATATTCACACATGTATTACCGACATAATCCGTACCATCCCACTCATGTTGTTTACCAAACATGTAGTGCAGATGAGACATTTCCAAAATGTCCAATGGAGTTTCACCAGAAACCTATTTCCAAGATAAGGGAAAAACTTCCCAAGAAGTTTGGCTCCTGCAGGCCATCACACATGATCTTCCTGCAGTGTGCACCCCTGGCACATTCATCAAGTAGCCAAACAGTCAATCAGTATCTACTAGTACAATCCAAATTTGATTGTTCCATAACCAAGCAATGGCATTAGTAATTAAATTCAATATGAATTTGCAACTCTGTCTACTACAGAAATTAATTTGCTTGGCAATGAGGTGATCCTCAATTGTGGGTCACTTATAAGCAGCACCACTATTCCCATTATAATTTTATGATTACTAGCATAACATGAATACCCACTTAAAATGCGTCCACCTGACACAATCTTATGCAAGCCAATAGTGACTAGTAGTTGTCAACAATTTCTTATACACGAAACTTCACAATTCAAATTTAACAACCCAACATGCATACAAACTATTTTCATAGCCATGAGACTCTTCTCATAAGGTTTGGCTCTTGCACATGGTAGATTTCGGCCTTTGTCATGGTATTACCCCAATTGCCATGCCCCAAACAATCTACCTGAAACCTGAACCTCAGTCAGCCAAACACTTAGTAAGTCTTGATGCATATAACTTTTTCATTGCTGCAACAATCACTGAAGCATTTTCAGAATTTATAAAATTCAAACACTTCCAGCAATTAATCATATGTCTTACCTCAATTGCCATGCCCCAAACAATCTACCCGAAACCTGAACCTCAGTCAGCCAAACACTTAGTAAGTATTGATACATATAACTTTTTCACTGCTGCAACAATCACTGAAGCATTTTGAGAATTTATAAAATTCAAACACTTCCAGCTGTTAATCATATCAATATTACCAAAACTCATTTACTTCACGCAATCATTATCATACTAAAATTTTCAAGGTCACATCATTTATGCCAAAATGAAATGTTCAGATACTCCTTACTCCACAAGCGTATCATTGTACCATCTTGCCCTTCCATAGAGCATTTCCAACAACCAATCGATCATGACTACCATATTCATGCACTTACTATCCTGCATTAATAACAGCTCTTGAAATGGTTCCAGAATTGTCATCAATTCATCATTTCAACCATTAGTTATTCATAATGACACATGCACTATCTCTATGCATTCATGCATTGCATCACAACATTTGCACCCATACTTATGTATGCATATCTACAACATTTACTCATACTTTTCATATGCATCCATTCAATGCATAACTACTAGATTTATAAAATCTTTTAATGCATACCCACTCATTGCTACCTTGCATTGATTCAGGAATACTACACATTCAATCATACCATGCATGGCCCAACCATGACTACTTCATATAGGATGCATGACCATAACCAAGATCATTAGTGCTTACCTTCCTTGGCTACTAAGCTCATAACAACATAATACAGGCATGACACATTTCTCTATGAATGCAGTATAAAATTCAGATACCCACATGGTATGAGACCTTTTGATTTTACCACTCCATGCAATTGTCATAATTAAACTCTTACCTTCATGGGTCCTACTTACACCCTTGACATTACCAATTTGGTTGGTCCTTGGCAGGAGATTGCAAAATTTTCTCACCAACTTTTGATTATGGACTTGTTGCCTTATCCCTTTCTCCATAGGGTTTCTGGTCACATTCGTCAGTATCAGCAACATATTCAGCCATGTCCATGGTGTAGTTATTTTTCCCACTAATGCCAACACGAATGTAATAATTATCATTAGTGGTTCATTATAAATATATAATTCTTACCAACATGTAATATCCTATACATGCAAGGCATATCCTCATACATTTCATGTATAAAACTTGTAATCATAATTAGCAAGACAGGGTTTAAGGAATTTTCCCTTTTCAAATCCCTCATCTTTGCATGGAACTCCTCTTCCACACAACAGTTGGTTTGACTTCATAGTCCTTGCTATCTCTAGGCATGCAATTCCCGAAGCAACACACTTTCCAAGCAACCACTAGTACTTTTCTGCTTCGCATTCAAATTCTGGTGATTCTTCCTTGTTCCCTGCTGGATAAGCTTTCCAACGCCTATCCATATGCTTCATTCTGACCTCGGGTGTGAAAACCACACCATTTCAAAAATGATGGCAAAACACACCACTGAATTTTGGTCCGAAATGCTAACTTCGGCCACCTAGGGTTTTCTCACTTTTCAGTCCTGAAGCTGCTGAAAAAATCCAATGAGAATTCATTGCAAAACCCACTGGAACACTAGCTGGAACTGCTAAAAATTCCACTGGAAATACCTAAACCTTCTTTCTCCCTATCGAGTCTCTTTCCAACTAAGTTTTTGATGTTTCGGTGGCCAAAAGCTCTAGTTTTCTCCACACTCATCGAAAGCCTGTTCATCTATTTCCTTCCGTCGTTTCGGCGGCCTGTTCATCTATTTCCTTTCATCATTTTGGCGGCCAGAACCACTAATTGTCTTTGCTACATCGGCGGTTTCATCAGCTAAGGTTTTTCACTGTATCGGCAGTTCCAACAACTGTCCATCGGGTGGATAGTCCATTAAACAGCCGCAACTGTGGCCAACAAACTGACTGTGGTTTTCACAGACCATATAAACCCATCGTCGGTTTCGTCAACTAATATCCGGCGATCTGATCCACTAGTCTTTCCCGCCACACCGACGATTCAAACAACAACCCTCTCCACGGCGTCGGAGACCGGGACACTATCCATCGAGTGGATAACTCCTTAGGCATCCGCAATGGCGACAATCAAACTCACTGTGATTCCCACGGACCGTAACTCTATCGGCTGTCGAAAACTCTATCCATTGTGTGTTGGTGACTTCAACAACTAAGGTTTTCCGATGGTGGCATGTCGGGAATTGAAAGCACTAATTGTTATGGCATCGGCGATCTGATGCGTTATCCATCAGGTGCATAGTCCCATAGAATGCCGCAATGACGGATGCACAAACAGCTAGATTTTTTCGATGCTCATCAGCGGTTTCATCCACTAAACTTCTCCGATGCTTTTTGCACTTAGAGAAATTTCAGAATTTTTCTTCCCTTGTATGTCGCAGCGTCGGCTCTTCAAACAACTAACTTTCACCGCCGTTGCATCATCGACACCTTCTTCATCTTTCTATCGGCGATCTGGCATCTTCTATTATCTGTCGATGTTTCGGTGGTTCTGTCAACTAAATCTCGCCGATGTTCTCGTACTTCAAATTTTTCTTCTTCCTTCTCCTCCACGACGACGCTTTCGTCCTCTATCTTCCACCAACGCTGATGGCCTTTATCGGTGGTCCATTTGACTAAATGAGTCAGCGTTTCATCGGTTGCATAATCTAAATCTTGCCGATCCCTTCAACTGATCTTCGTCGATCGCCGATGGTCGCAATACTTAGAATTTTTTTTGAAATTTCCTCCTTAATCTTCTTTCTGCCGCCTCTGTCGGCGGCTTCACCAACTAACTTCCTGTCCTTTCTGCCGACGTTTCAGCACTTACGCCTTCTAATTTTCGACGATCAATCCACTAATATCTGTCGTCATTTTGGCGATCTCATCAACTAAGTTTTTTTGATGCTTTCAGCACTTATGAAAATTTCGGCAAATTTTACTTCAGGATCCCGCCGCCATGTCGGCTATTTCCTTAACTATTTTTCGATGTTTTGGCTACGCCATCAGCTAATCATCGGTGATCCAATCCTTTAATCATTGCCGATCCAATTCACTAGGAATCTTCATCCTCTATTCATCGGCGACCACATATTCTAGTCATCGGCGATGCCAACAGCTAAACTTTTCTGATCGTCGATGATCGTGTGCCTTACAAAAAACAAATTTGGAAATTTTTCGCTTTGTCTTCCGCCGCATCGGCTGTCGGAACAACTATCCGTCGGAAGGATAGTCCAAAAGCCAGCTGCAACGATGGACGCATAATCTGTTAGTTTCTTCCGAGGTAGTTCATCAACAGTTCCATCGTCTAAACATCGATGGTGTAATCAATTAACTCCCGCCAATTGCCGATGGTCCAACTTGGAAAAAATTTCAAAAGTTTTCTCTTAGCCGTCACTGTCGACGGTTCAAGCAACTAATTTCTACTCTTTTCCATCAATGTTGCGGCTACCCCATCCACTAATCATTGCTGATCTAGTCGACTAAGCTTCGCTGATGGACAAGTCTGTATTGGGCGACCTTTCAACTAGTTGTCCGCTGCATCGGAAAGGCTTCCCACTAAGTCTTCCAATGCACCGACGGCCAGTCACTTAGAAAAAAAATTCTTCAATGAAATTTTTCTATCATTCACAGATTTCTTCCTGCTGTGCTCTGGAAATCTGCCTCTGCTAACTGGTTTTTATGGCCCTCTGAGGCCCAAATGTTGCAATTTTGGCTCTATCACTGCATCCTCATGGCCCATTCAGGCCCATGCTCCAACCAGAGCTCGGATACCATACTGTAACGTCCTCGACCCTCTGATTGGCGAGGAGGATGCTACCAAATAATCAAAAACCTCTGGTCAAATAGCCCCATGAACATGAATAAGCATAATGCTGAAATATAAAGCTTAAAACATAAAACTATAGTGGAAACAAACACACATTCATTCGAGCATACCACATGTTCATCATATTCATTAATCAGTAAATACAAGTGCAGAGACGGAATGGTCAAGAATACTTATCTTAAAAAGAATTCATCCCACAACCAGCTACATCGCTGCAACGTTCCACCCAACCATAGGCCAACGTGCTCATCAATCTCTCAGCAACACTGCCACCCCCGAGCTTGGCATGATTCCTCAAGGAATAAGGGTCAAAGCAGGCTTGCACATAGCCAAGGTACACAAATCAGCCAAGCCCACACAGTAGGGTTTATCAGGTCGTTTAGGAGCTAGGAAAGGCTAAATGCTAAGCTAGTGGTCTCAATGGAGGGCTAAGGATTCCTACACTAGAGTTAACCTAACTTCTAAAACATCCACACACCCAACACCAGGAATCAGTCCTTTCTCTGCTTCACAGTCCCTCGGGCCCTGACTTCCCTTTCCAATACTCTTCAAGGGTTGTGGAGAAGAAAGGCAGCAGTCTAACTCTGTCTGAGTGGCTCTAAACACCAGTTTTCTCAAGCATACCCAGCCTCTAATCCTATTCTCAACAGTCCAAAGACCAACCACTGCATACCACAGTAAAACAAACAGTTCACAGCTTTGTGAAGAAGATAAAGACAACAGGGTGACAACCCAAATGAAAGGGTGAACACAGCTCAGATCAGACACGACGATTCAAACTTGTTCTTGGCCCTAGTGTGGCCAAAACAACTCAGAAGCAACCCCACAAGATATTGTGCACACGCGGAAACCAAACCCTAGGGAAAGATCAACAACCCAATCTCATAATGAAACAACAGGAACCTTACACAGTCCGCAGGTGGGGAAGAAGACGAATTCCCAACATTGATAGGGAAAGCATATAAACAGCAGAACCGTGCCTTTCAGGCCGATCTTCTAGCTCGCCACGCGAGATCACAGTATTCCAACCCCTGCATGAGGAAACCCATACCGATTTCCTATCTGTGTGTGAGGATGAAGAAATGATGGAGGGAAATCCCCAAGTGGTGCATGAGGAGAGTGAACAGAACAACTCTCTCTGTGTGAGGATGTCCAAAATGACTCATGGTGGTAGGAAAAACCAGAACCCTGCGTGTGTGCACTACTACATTTCGATCCAAAATCCGACGGCGCGTGGATTTTTTCTTTTAACTGTACCAAAAATCACAAAGATAATTATTTTTTTTGAAATTGTGGTCATAAGCGTCACTTAAGCGACGGATAGGCTCATAAGCGACGGCTAGCCTCATAAGCATCGTTTAAGCGATGGCACATAAATTGGTCAATCATTGAAATAAATACACTTAATTGGTCAATTATTTAAAATGGAAAGCGCCGTCGCATATCCGACGCATCGGTTCATATTCCTACACACACTCATATAAATAGATGTACGCCTAGGTTCATTATCTCACACACTCAGTCTCGCACTTATCTCTTGGACAAGAAATGCGAAATTCCTAAGGGTTTTTTTTGGCCTTGTGCTTTTGTGGGGATCTTCCCACTTGGTCTTGGATTTTGGTCTTGCTCTTTTGTGGGGATCTTCCCACTTGGTCTTGGATTTTGGTCTTTCTCTTTGGATTTGGTTCTAACCCTTGTGGAAAAGAAGACTCATCATATACTTGGTTTTGCTCGTACTTTGTTCTTAGGGTTTGAGTAATAAAATTCCACGTAACAATAATGTTACAGGTCATCAAGATCCGGCAGAACAAAATTGACAATTGCTTGCTAGGTTGTGGGATGGAGTGGATAGAAGGGGTGATGGAAAATGTTATTGTCCTTGCAGTCGATGTAGGGGCTTTAATACGAGAAGGTTACTGATCAGAACAGCTAAAAGACATTGTAGAGAACATGGACATGTTGAGGGGGGGCATGAATATCATCCATTGGTAAGTCAATATAATTCATGATTATATATCATGCGGTCTTTATATTGAGAGTTTTTGTAATTGTATATTGTATCATTTTTATTTTTGCTACTTAATTGACATGACTAACGTTCTTTTTTTGATGTTTTAATTGTAATTATAAAGCAAGGGCCTCCTAGGGCTGTTCCGAACATGGAGAATGTGGTAATTACGGAACAACTAGCGCAGGAGGAACGTCAATATGC
>LPNX010977673.1:20199-39876 GCA_001517045.1 Pseudotsuga menziesii
GTTATATGTAGTTATGGAAAGTGGATGCTATGATTTTATAAGGTGGGTACTATTTTAAAAGAATTGTAAAAATTATATTATCTATTCAATGACAATATGGTTAATGATCTCAAGGGTCTCACAAGCAACCGAGTTTGAATTATTACTCTTGACCATACAAAATATTGAACTCAGACTTGTAAATACTGGTTTTTGAAATGAGTTCATATGAATTTGATTGTGGATATTTTCACAGTCGTATGACATAATGAAAACCTTCATATGAAAATGAGTTCATATGAAGGTACATACTTCAGGATCTAATAAATTCATAGAAATTCTCATGATCCATATAGGATATCTATATGAAGACTATCTCGCACGAGAATGCACCATAAAATAAAGGAAATAAGTTTTTTATGAACTTTTATCTTGTCATGCT
This sequence comes from Pseudotsuga menziesii, assembly GCA_001517045.1. Classification (NCBI taxonomy): domain Eukaryota; kingdom Viridiplantae; phylum Streptophyta; class Pinopsida; order Pinales; family Pinaceae; genus Pseudotsuga; species Pseudotsuga menziesii. The sequence goes on from LPNX010977673.1 coordinate 20,621, forward strand.
AGAATGATAGCTCTTGTTTAACAAGTGTTGCATATCTTCCCTTAAATTTTCTTATATTTTTATTTGTGATTTTATTGTGATGATTACATTTATGGTGGATTTCTATGCTTGTTGTTTTTATCTTGTTTTGCAAGATAATGTAAGTTTTTTTTTTAATAATTGCTTCAAATATTCAACTTAGTCAAGCATTATTTCAATTCTCATTTAATTTTATAATCAATTCTATTTTCCTTTTTTGAAGGACGATACAATTACATTATTGTTACCCCTTAGTGATCTCTAATCTACATAAGTTAACTTTTTGATGTGTATTCGAGTTCTAATCTTATAATGTTTCAATGGTCTTGGAGGATACTGCTATTGGAGGAGAGGGTTTGAATTCTACAATTGTTAATTGAAGCAGAATGATTTTGGTCTTAGCTAACTTTATGGCCCTATCTAGTAATGGTAGGTGTTGCAGTTTAATATTTGTTCTTAATTGGTTGGCATATTGAATATTTAGTTAATTTGGTTTATTGGTTTTAAGGTGGTTTGTCTTAAAAGTTGAATTTTTGTGGTTATATTCTATGACCTAATGGATTCTCCAAAGACCCTTTATTTTAGATGTTAGTTTAATTTGGGATATTTTCTATATTTTTTAAGGAGAAAAACTTATTTTATATTCAAGTTATACAATCATCAAGTTCTTAAAGCACAATTAGAAAAGACCCTACAAATTGGTATCATTTAAGATAATATCTCCAACAAATAAACATCTTTCTTGTAATATTTTAAATTACCGTTTTATTTTTGAGATTGGTTGTTTCTGGAAAGAGCATGCAAATCTTTGAAGGAAAAGTCTTAAATTTTTTATTCTGCCTATCAAAGAAGAAAAAAAAATACCTGTACTTTCATGGTTTGGACTTGGACTAAGAGAAAAATAGAAAAGAGACATGAATTTTGTTATGAACATATCAACATAACAATGGAATGACAATAGAGTATTTTTGTAGCCGGCATGGTAACCATGGTAACCACATGAAGTCATGCTTTATAATTACTTAGGAAGACTAATGTTGAAGCCTCATATCGTCACCCACCGACCCCTCTCCATCATGGGAAATCCATTGCAACATTCGACCATCGAGAAAATCATGACTGTGGGTCCTAAGCCATATAATTTAACACACTATATAGTTCAGCGTAGTGCTTAGCACATGTAATAACCCTAACGGAATCTTGGTTGTCCTCACATTTTCACGCGAACTGTCAGATTTGCATCGTGACATTTTTACGTATTGAAGGGAGATTCTGTTGAAATAACCATCCTTACCATGCTCCATAGCCCACAAATTAATACGAACATAGAATCTAGAAGAGAAAAACTAGGAGAGGGAAGAAAGTAGACCGGGTATAGGAAATTAAGAAAAAGAGTGGTTTTTTATGGGGATACTGAGAAGAGCTTTCGCTATAATAGATAGTGAACACAAGAGAAGAAGGTAGCTTGGGAGGGCACTGGTTGGATAGATAAAATTAATGAAGGAGATAGGATGAAAGAAAATAAAAAGAATGAAGACAAGGAAGCAGAGAGAGACCGGAGGAGGAAGACGACAGAATATATACAGAGGAGATTATGAGATGGAGGAGAAGAGGAATAGAGAGGACTAAAAGAAATAACCAAGGCTCCTCAACATAAAAAACAAAAATATTAATTTTGTTGTGAATTTTTGAGAATTTGTAATTCTAGTTGAAATTGAGAGTAGGATTATAATTTTGTTTGCATTAAGATGTACCGGACTAATTAAGCTTAAGCACTCCATTTAGGCACTATGAATATAAATTCCATTGGTTTATTGAAGTAAGATAGAGCCAATAATATGAAGAAATTTATGTTTGTCTATGTTTTAGTTACTATGTTCATGTGGATCACTTGTTTGTTCTTTGAGAATTTGTCTCCATGTGTTTTAGGGCTTTTTATGCTCTCTTGTATATGTATGAACTTTTTATATAATGTATTTTTATTAGTCAATTTTAGACACCCAAAAATCCAGCCATGTTAATGGTTAGTGTGGCTCCAATTAGTTGCAATCTTCGAGTGATTTTGATTCACCGGTTGTGATTTCTTAGCCAATGGTTGAAATTAACTCACTAGAGCTGATATTTCTAACAAAGAAAAAGAAGGTATGTGTGACTCAAAAAAATGGAATGAATAATCTGAAAAAGAGAAGTATATTATTTATTTCTGAAGTTAAGAAGGTATGACACAATTACTCAATAAGACCTTGTATTACCTTAGAAATTATGATAAACCTTGAGCAACATTTTTGCAATGACCACCACATATAGATGCATGAATAAGAATACAAAGATAAAAATGGTAGGAAGATATCTTCCTCCATATCCCAATAGATGTAGTTTTTAAAAATAATTAAATAAAAAATATTTTAAATATTTAATTTTAAAGTATAGAATACAAGTTCTTTTAATTTTTATACACTTAAAAAATAAGTATATAAATAAATATAAACTCATATCTTAAAAGAAAAAGATAACTTGAGAAAAACAAAACCATTACATAGTTCGTTACATAATTCATGCCTCAAAACAATTGCAAAGTTTATATAAATAAATAGAAAACATCCATGTTCTGGAGGCCTCTCTTCAAGAAATGAGAAAATTACACTCATATTCCTCTTTTATGTGTATTAGGATTCATTTATATACGATATTCATAGATCTCATATTCCTCTTTGCAAGGACCTTGATGAACATTTTTGGGGTCATAATAAGGTTGGTGGATCATACTCTTTATGTCTTGGATATAAAACATATTTTATGAAAGAGGGCGACGACCATGTTTGGTGGTGGAAATGATTTTTTAAATCATGAGATTTTCTAAATATTAAGTGGTTTCTAATATCTTTTTTTTTAACATAAACTAGAAAGTGATTATATATTAAAAGGGTTGTGCACAACCATTCAGTAGAGAGACGATGGAAAACTGAAGAAAGGAAGCTGGGATAGAATATCTACAAAAAATGTTGTTCAAAACAAAATCCTTTTATAAACCGACATGATATTTCCTACAATGCACTATAACTGAAGTAGAGTAAATACGTATAAACTGTTGGTTCAAGATAGTACAAAAAAACATAAACTAGGAAGTGGGAATCATTTTGGTTTGCCTAAGAACGCCACAGGCTGGGTGACTAAAAAATTATTCCATTGGTTGAGCCACTTCGCCATGATAGTATTGACAGTGGCTGCATTGGTTCATCTGAATGAGCTTGTGGAGGTATTCCTTAATGCAATCGGCCATTCCCATCAGCTCTCTAAGGTCTATCTCATGGTCATTGATGCAGGAATCATGGCACCTAGTTTGATAAGAAACATGTTGTATGTCTAAAACCAATTGTTTCATGTCCGACGCCATCTCCCTATTATCTGTGATACCCACTACGATGAAATCTGCAAGCTTGCGAATGTTCTTCTTGGGGTTGTCTAGAACTTCCTTGAGATCGTGGTGCCTAGAACCCAAACCTATGTTATCCATTATATAACCTGTGAGTCGAGGAGAGATCTGGTTTTTGAAGGGAGTTCTAGAGTTTTACGTTGCAAGGGTGGGCATAGCACAATCTAAGACCACTGCACTAAGTGGAGGGATGGTGGAGACTTTGGTCATAACCATGGAGGAGGTTACTGTAGACCCTTTTTCAACCACTGAAAGAGCTTGGAGGGAGCTAGAGAGCGCTTCTATTTCACTAAAACGCTTCAGAAGCAGGAACTGGGAAGGAGAGGTTTTTCGAATAGTGGCATGAGGGATCAAGGCCGACGTCATGAGGTTCCAACATCAATGAAGAGTACAAAAGATGATCGGTTAAACCAGTGAGGTGGAGCTCTAAACCCTTAGGAAGAATGTCTCAATGAGGAGAATGTGAGGGAGAGGCATTCAAAAACCGACGAGAGTCCATGGCTCGTGTGGGAGAGGTGGAGGTTGAGGAAGGAGAGGACATGGAGTAATGGCTAGAGGAAAGGAGAGTTAAGACAGATGACGGGGAGTTAAGTAGGGGAGGGACGATAGGCCACACATTGAGGTGGAGGCCACGTGATCGGCTAAGGGAGGGCATGTTAGACCAAATGACAGAACATGTAGTTAGGGAGAACACATGTAAGAGGGGGGGGGGGTCGTGAACATGAGGAGGGGGGTTTAGAGCTAGGTTAGGGGATAAAATTGTGAACAATCCCTTGATCATTGAGGGACAAAGAACCTTAGGGTACTGAGGCCCCTTTATTGGCTAGTTTATCTGCTTGGGCATTGTTCGATCTAAGGATATGGAAAAAGGAGGTGTTAGGGGGGAGATTTAGATGAGAAACTCTATCATAATATTTCTTGTAGTTGATTGAACCAGCAGAACAAACTGAGTGCATATTTAGAATAAAATGGCGAGAGCCCCAAAGACAATAACGTTTGAGACGATTCCCCAATTTTCCATTTCGAGGCCTTGCAGAAGCGCCAACCATTCTGACTCATTGTTTGTCTTATGTCCAAGGCCCCAAGAAAAGGTCTTAACTATTTTTCCTCCAGGATAAAAAATGACCCCTCCTGCACCTGCCTCCCCAAGGTTTCCTCTTGAAGCACCATCGAAGAAAAGTGAATAGGAATTATGCTCTTGTTTCCATTGGGACAAATCTTTAGGGATTTTCCTCATTTCCTAGGTTTGGGAGATATGGAAGAGTTTGGATTGAGTGGCGCTTCGATGGAGATAAAGGTTGCACCACTTAGATTCCTTGCATGAGGGGTCCTCTAAGAAGGTATAGTTAATACCTTTTGAGCCCATCTTTTATGAAGTCATGTTGATTCCATTCTTGGACAACCAAAGTTTCCAACAAAGATTTTAGGTGATGGTATTCCAGAGTCTGTGCAAGATTGGTCTTTTCGTGAGAGTTCATGGGAAGAGAGAGTTCCAGGATATAAGGAGCTACCATGGGTGGTATGGGGGATTGAAATGTGGACAAAGGGAATACATGATGATTTTCCAAACTTGGGAGGAGAGGCTACATTGAAGAAAGAGATGTGACATTGTTTTCGACTGAGAGTTTCATAACACACATCTGGAAGGACCTTCAATTCCTCTTCTGTTAAGGCTTCCTGCTCTAAGGATTTTGTTATGCATTAGAATCCAAAAGAAGCGATTGAATTTGGGGATGCAGTCTGGGTTCCAAGCCTTTTTCTAGATACTTGGAGAAGCATGACTTGTGTTGGTCTCCAATATCCTGTTACCTTCTTTGATTTTGTAAAGGCCCTTATAGTCCCAACAAATGGTGTCCTTGGTCTGTTTGTGGATGGGGGATTTTCCATGCAGGAGTGAAAGGAAGAGGTCGATGGAATGAGTAAGATGTTGAGGAGGATGAAGGTTTTTCTAGCCTTGTCAAGTACCTGACTGATCCCACCTGGAGATGTCAAACAATGCGAGCAGGCCATTGTCACTGGTCAATTTGGGGAAGTCTTTGAGAGAGGGATGGGGGATAAAGGGGGATGCTTGAGTTTTATGTTTGATGAGAACCTGATCCTTTCCCATTTTCTGGGACCCAATAGAACTCATTTTTTATCGGGTTGACTGAGGTTTTTCATAGCTTCCAGAGGGATGTTCCTTGACCAACCGAGTTGTAGTTAATAATCTTGGATCTTGGCTTCTTGATATATTTCTTTCTTATTAACTCTTTCCACAAATCATTGCTTCGAGTAGCCATCCCCCAAATGATTTTGGACCCTAAGGATTTTTTCATTTGTTGTGGATCTCTTATTCCCAACCCACCTTTGAGTTTGGTAGCTTTGATTGTAGTCCAATTTACCAGGTGAAAATTGTTATTTTGGGTTTTCCTTCCCTGCAAGGGGAATTTCCTGATCTATAAGCTAATGTTGTTCATTACCATTTTTGGAGCAAGGGTCATTAAGCTTGAGCAGATTGGGTAGGAGGAGAGGACTGAATGGATCAAGGTGAATTTATATGCTATATTTAGCCATTTGGATCCCAAGAATTGAATTTTGTTCTTGATTTTTTGGATGATGGGTCTCCACATCGAAGAAGAGATGGAATTTTTGGATATGGGAATTCCCAGATAATTGAAATGGGCCCAATCATGGATCACTTTGATCTTTAGAATCTTATAGATATTTCAAATAGTTTTGGCATTGTAGTTCCATCCATAAATCCAATATTTTCCAAGATTAGCCTTATTTCCTAAGGTGCAAAGGAAAAGCTCAACAGATAGTTGGAATCTTCTGGCGATCTTGGTGGAGGAGCTTCGCAGAAGGATGGTATCGTCAGCGAATAGAGCATGGTTGATGGGGTGAACTCCACCAGAGAAGGATTGGCTCGGGATAGTTCCATCCACTAGGAGATGTTGAAGTCTTCTTCTCAAGGAGTCAATAAGTAGGATGTAGAGGAACGGGGGAAAAGGGCAGCTTTGGATGATTCTTCGTTTTTCTTTGAAAAAATCAAATGGTCCTCCATTGATTAGGGGGGAAATCCAGGGTGAGATAATGCAAGATTGTATCGATTTGACAAAGAAAGGGGAGAAACCATACTTTTCCATGATAAAAAAAATAAAATCGTTCCTTAAGAAATCGAAATCATTAGCTAGATCAAGTTTTATATCCATACCTGCTTCACGTCATTTTATACTAGAGTGTATGGCCTCATGAATGAGGATAATGTTGTCACTGATATAACGACCGACATTGAAACCACCTTGGTTGAGAGAGATGGAGTGGAGATGACAGAGTTCAGTCTTAGGGAGAGAATTTTGGAAAAAAAATTGTAAGGCATTGTAGAGGGACATGGGCCAGAAGAGTTTGATGGAGGTGGGGTTTGAGTCTTTGGGGATGAGGGAAATAAATGTGGATTTGGTGGCCCCGCCTATCTTCCCTTTGGACTGAATCCATGAGATGAGTTACATCACGTCTTTTTTTATTATTTTCCAACACATTTTGTAGAAACGGATTGAAAAAACTCCTGGACCTAGATCTTTATATGGATGTAGAGTTCATATGGACTCCTTTATTTCAGCCTCAGATATAGGGGCCTCGAGGGTGTCAGAGCCTTTTTGACTAATGAGAATGCGAATATTTGTGATCATATTCTCCATTTCATCCTGAGTAGTTTCTTCTTCTTCGCTGTAAAGATTCTCAAAGAAATTCCTTATCTGAGTCGTGATATTAGCTTGGTCTCTGATTGTGGTTCCATGTTCTTTTTTGTGATCTTTAATGTGTTCCTCCTCTTTTGCTCCTTATGCTGGTTTAGGAAAAACTTGGTGTTTTGATCCTCCAACCTTCTTGCTCTTTTCTAAGTGTGACTTGGATTTTCCTTTCGAGCTCTAATTGCTGAGCTAGAAAATCTCTGGTTATTTCTTCATCCTCCATTTTTTCTTGTAGGGCTTCCAGCTGATTGAAAATCTCAAACTTCATTTTATTTGGCTCTTGATAATGTTTTGCGACCCACTGTTTGAGAGCGATCCTGACTTGTTTGAGATTTTATTCCCAAATATAGGTGGGGGAACCAATTATATAAGTGATAAAAGAATTTTTAATGATGTCTGGGGCTCCCTTTGACTCTAACCACAAAGGATTAAATCAGAAAGGGAGTGGGCCCAGCTTTCCAACGTTCAAGAGGAAGAAGCAAAGAGATTTATGATCTAACACTGCAGAGCTCAGCATTTTGGACTTAGAAATTACAAGATTTTTTAGGAAGGAGGTACTTACCATGATTCAATCCAATCTAGCAGCTATGTGCCCCAGAACTAGCCTTTTGTTGCTTGAAGTATATTTTCCTTTTTTTGGATTCATGTCAATCAAGAGCCAATTCCTATTTTCAATAGTGGAATGCATTGAGTATATTTCCTTGTCCCACCAGGTTAGCATGCCTCTTGAGGATCCAATGGCACCGACCACTTTCCCTTCACCTCTAGTCCAAATTTTTCCCATTGTTAAAAGACTGTATTCTACAGTCTTTTTTGTCTCCTCAATGATGAGGATGGAGTTATCTTCCATTTATTTGAATCTTCTGATATCTTCTAGTTTTTGTTGACTACCTAATGCTCAATGGTTCCAAGAGACAAGCTTCATTATTTCTTGGGGGGATGAGGCTCCCTCTGTCACGTCCATATACCCCATAATGTGAATAAATTAAAAAATTTCCTCGAGAACCTTTGTTCCACTTTGAAACATAAGGGATGGGAAATAACACAAACTTCAACCTTCATTATCATGCTTAGAAACCACTATAATAGCCCTTCCTCCCTTGACATATCCCTTCTTTGACCAAAGTGATCATTTTCTCATTGCACCTGTCCTTTCTGCACTTCTGCTTTCTACCCTTCCGACCTCAAAACTTGGGAGTCGAAAATTCAAATGTTTGACGAAGTGAATGGTCAGTGTTCCTCCTTTCACCTTCCGCACTTCGGCTTTCTGCCCTTCTGACCTCGGGACTCGAAAATCGGAAACTCAAGGTGTGACAAAACACGCAAAGGATTTTTCTCCTTCTGATATCGTACTTAGGAAAATTAGAAAGTTATCTCTTTTCCTTATGACTCTTCTGCACTTCCGACTTCCTCCTTCTGCCCTTGAACTTCTAAAATTGGAAAACCCCACTTTCTACCTTTTTTTCAACTTCCCTCTTTTCCTCTTGTATTCTACCTTCCACAGGGGGATTCTGGGGTGCGTAAACAAAACAATATATGATGTTCAACTTTTCCTCTTCCGGGTTCTGCCTTCCACAGGTAAGAAAATCAACGATTCTTACCTTAGATGCAGTTTTGGCCCTATAACATGCTTCTAACCTCCATGAAATTAGGAAATTGCATCACAAAAACATAAGGTGTGTACAGAAGTAAACCTCTACTTAATCATCAATAAGCATTCAACACAACACAACAATTTATTAGCAAATACATTACATTAAAAACATAACAGAGATACTTACCTTGATGATTAAGCTGTCCCGCAACTAGTTGTCGCTGCAACGCTCCACCCAACCATAACCCAGTGTGTTCATTAATATCTCAACACACAGCCACCCTCGAACTCGACATGATTTCCATAAGGAACTAGGGAAACGATAGGCTTACAGACAGCCAAACCAGTACACCGTTGGGTTTCACAAACTACTAAGGAGACAATACAAAACACAAAAATACACAAACAAACCAACTAAGAGTTGGGATTATTAGGATGCTAAGGAAATGAAAGGGTAGAATTTCTAAGCTATTGAGTTCAACCACAGACCCATGGGTAGCTACACAAGATCTGGCTTGGCCTCCTCAATACCTCCACCACCCAACATAGGGAATTATTCCCTTCACTGCTACACAGTCCCTCAGTCCATACCTTCCCTTCCAGGGCTCTTCAAGGTGTGTAGAAAAGAATTGTCCACCCCTCTTGATTAGTCTGTGTGGTTCCTTCCTTCACTATGTTTATCGGCCAATTTTGTCCCACTGAACCACTCCTTTATCAGGTTCACAAAATATATGACAATGCACTCATCACTTGATGAGCTACATCGATTGTGTGTTACCTTTTTCAAGTTCATTAAAAAGCAAAGAGGTACTCATCCTTCGTGATGGGGAAATTAAGAGAATGGGAAACATATTTCATTTTCCAGCTCATATTCCACCCCTTGAACATGGCACCTATCTGCATTTTCATTTTCAAACCTTTCGGTATTCATCTTATCCTTGAGTCAATCCACTTTTGTGAGTCATTTAACTCCTTTGAGTGAATTCAAATAATGCATCATTCTGCCCTTGCATTACGTAGGGTCTCTACCTCGTTGAGTTAATTTTTCCAAGTCATTTGTAGCATCCTTCAATGCTCAAAGGGAACCTCCTCTACAAAATACCTCTTTAGTTACCTTACCTTCTTGCAAAGTTTGTCATGTATAAGTCAGTTCTATGGTTGTTTTCATCACTTCAAGATAATATTTGTTCCATGTTTCATGTCAACGAAGAGGGAATCATCATGGCCCTCCTTCAACAATTCTATTCCTATCAACATCAACACACTATTCGAGAATTAGACTTACGAACCAAGTCCAGTACCTTGAAGACTGCATTTCTCAATGGAGGGTTTCCTCACTTTCAATAGTAGGTTCCTATCAATGACATCTGATTGAATATTTCACTGAGTGTTCAACTTCAAGACATCTATTCACATTCAAAGGAATGTACTAAAATAACTTTGGAATCATTGACATCAATGGTGATCTCCCTCACACTTGTTAATAGTATACATCAACGACTAGTAATCAAGTGGTTTCTACGATGTTCGACATCAGGACATCTATTAACATGGTTAGAATTGTATCATTGGGGATCAGAATCAAGACCTTGAGTAGTTAGGTATTCACTTGAATATGTGCCTATTCTCAGCTTACAACGAAGTATTGTTTGAAATCATGACATGGATTTACTTTTTACGTTCCATAGCCATCTTATGTTTTCCGTCTTATTGATTATGGATCTACAGTGTATTCTTGGTAGTCATGACATAGTCATCATCCATGGATGTGCAGTGTATTGGTCTGCAACCATGATTGAGTCAGATAGTTGGTCACTAATCTTGCATCAAATGAAGACTCAACTCTCTTTTTCCTCTGATACTAGGTCAATGTCTAGCAAATTATTTTACCTATTGTGTCCCTCTAGCTTGATACTTTTGGGGGCATTTTGTTACACCTAGAATCTCTACCAATGCTTCACTCCCTTAAAATCCTTGGCCAATAACTCTTTCGGATCTTTACTGCTTATTCCTATCATGGTTCGCACACTTTGCTTCCTGACACAGAGCGCCAGCTAATCTTGACACTTGTTGACCATTGGCATAAGGTGTCGGTTGTGCCCTTCCCTTTACCTCAAGGTGCATTGATGCACTTAGCTCCCTTATAAGGATCGTTAGCAAGCCCAAGAAGGAAAAAATATAACTTTTGAGAAGCTGCCAAGCGAAAACTCTTATAGAGGATGATCCTATCCATGTGTGGGAGCGAGCACTCGACCTCCGGACCCATAGGGATCATTCCTTACCTTCCTCACAAAATATATCAAACCATTTGGGATTCCTTTTCCTATAAATGAAAAATACTTGTATTATGTAAAAGGGAGATCAAGGGAGAATCCTTATGTTGTTGGATTGAAGTCTGGTATAGGAGAATAAGAGAGACAATTTGTGAGAAAGAGGTTGCATAGTTGAGAGTTGTGTGAGTGTGTCAAAGATCTCGTGGAGAAAAAGCTATTGACATCAAGGATTTGGTTTTAGATTTCACTTTTCATGTTTAATACAAAAGTGTTTCCATTTACCATTCATTATTTATGTTAATATTGATAATTAATTATTAGTTTCCTTGATCACTAATATATATTATTGATTTATCTTGTTAATCTCATCCATTGCCTTGTTTTTTATGTCTTTGCAGGTATAACGGATCGCAATAGGATTGGTGAAACAATGACAACCTTACAGATCTAAGGAAAGGAGATTTTTTTATTCAAGTAGATCAGTCATTTAAGGAGAGGATAAGGAGAGGATATAATTTTGTTGTGAATGTTTGAGAATTTGTAATTCTAGTTGAAATTGAGAGTAGGATTATAATTTTGTTTGCATTAAGATGTACCGGACTAATTAAGCTTAAGCACTCCATTTAGGCACTATGAATATAAATTCCATTGGTTTATTGAAGTAAGATAGAGCCAATATAATGAAGAAATTTATGTTTGTCTATGTTTTAGTTACTATGTTCATGCGGATCATTTGTTTGTTCTTTGAGAATTTGTCTCCATGTGTTTTAGGGCTTTTTATGCTCTTTTGTATATGTATGAACTTTTTATATAATGTATTTTTATTAGTCAATTTTAGACACCCAAAAATCCAGCCATGTTAATGGTTAGTGTGGCTCAAATTAGTTGCAATCATCGAGTGATTTTGATTCACCGGTTGTGATTTCTTAGCCAATGGTTGAAATTAACTCACTAGAGCTGATATTTCTAACAAAGAAAAAGAAGGTATGTGTGACTCAAAAAAATGGAATGAATAATCTGAAAAAGAGAAGTATATTATTTATTTCTGAAGTTAAGAAGGTATGACACAATTACTCAATAAGACCTTGTATTACCTTAGAAATTATGATAAACCTTGAGCAGCATTTTTGCAATGACCACCACATATAGATGCATGAATAAGAATACAAAGATAAAAATGCTAGGAAGATATCTTTCTCATATCCTTTATTGTGTTGTAAAATGCAGGATTTAGACATAGATGCATGGATAAGAATACAAAGATAAAAAGAGAAGGAAGATATCTACCTCCATGTCCCTTATTAAGATAAAATGCAGCTTTTAAACATAACTAAATAGAAAATATTTTTAAATATTTAATTTCAAAGCACATAATACAAGCCTTTTTAAGTTTTATACACCTACAAAAAGAATTATATAAATAAATATAAACTCATATCTTAAAAGAAAAATATAACGTGAGAAAACCAAAACCATTACATAGTTCATTACATAAATCATGCCTTGCAAAGTTCATATAAATAAATAGAAAACATCCATGTTATAGAGGCCTCTATTCAACAAATGGGAAAACTACACCGATATTTCTCCATATCTTTTATTGGGCTATAAAATGTAGTATCTAGACATATATGCATGGATAAGAATACAAAGAGGAGGAAGATATCTTCCTCCATATCCCAATAGATGTAGTTTTTAAAAATAATTAAATAAAAAATATTTTAAATATTTAATTTTAAAGTATATAATACAAGTTCTTTTAATTTTTATACACTTAAAAAAGAAGTATATAAATAAATATAAACTCATATCTTAAAAGAAAAAGATAACTTGAGAAAAACAAAACCATTACATAGTTCGTTACATAATTCATGCCTCAAAACAATTGCAAATTTCATATAAATAAATAGAAAACATCCATGTTCTGGAGGCCTCTCTTCAAGAAATGGGAAAATTACACTCATATTCCTCTTTTATGTGTATTAGGATTCATTTATATGTGATATTCATAGATCTCATATTCCTCTTTGCAAGGACCTTGATGAACATTTTTGGGGTCATAATAAGGTTGGTGGATCATACTCTTTATGTCTTGGATATAAAACATATTTTATTAAAGAGGGCGATGACCATGTTTGGTGGTGGAAATGATTTTTTAAAGCATGAGATTTTCTAAATATTAAGTGCTTTCTAATATCTTTTTTTTTAACATAAACTAGAAAGTGATTATATATTAAAAGGGTTGTGCACAACCACTCAGTATAGAGACGATGGAAAACTGAAGAAAGGAAGCTCGGATAGAATATCTACAAAAAATGTTGTTCAAAACAAAAGCCTTTTGAAACCAACATGATATTTCCTACAATGCACGATAACTGAAGTAGAGTAAATACGTATAAACTGCTGGTTCAAGATAGTACAAAAAAACATAAACTAGGAACTGGGAATCATTTTGGTTTGCCTAAGAACGCCACAGGCTCGGTGACTAAAAAATTATTCCATTGGTTGAGCCACTTCGCCATGATAGTCTTGACAGTGGCTGCATTGGTTCATCTGAATGAGCTTGTGGAGGTATTCCTTAATGCAATCGGCCATTCCCATCAGCTCTGTAAGGTCTATCTCATGGTCATCGATGCAAGAATCATGGCACCTAGTTTGATAAGAAAAATGTTGCGTGTCTAAAACCAATTGTTTCATGTCCGATGCCATCTCCCTATTATCTGTGATACCCACTGCGACGAAATCTGCAAGCTTGCAGATGTTCTTCTTAGGGTCGTCTAGAACTGCCTTGAGATTGTGGTGCCTAGAACCCAAACCTATGTTATCCATTATATAACCTATGAGCCAAGGAGAGATCTAGCTTTTGAAGGGAGTTCTATAGGTTTACGTTGCAAGGGTGGGCATAGCACAATCTAAGACCACTGCACTAAGTGGAGGGATGGTGGAGACTTTGGTCATAACCATGGAGGAGGTTACTGTAGACCCTTTTTCAACCACTGAAAGAGCTTGGAGGGAGCTAGAGAGCGCTTCTATTTCACTAAAACGCTTCAGAAGCAGGAACTGGGAAGGAGAGGTTTTTTGAATAGTGGCATGAGGGATCAAGGCCGACGTCATGAGGTTCCAACATCAATGATGAGTACAAAAGATGATCGGTTAAACCAGTGAGGTGGAGCTCTAAACCTTTAGGAAAAATGTCTGAATGAGGAAAATGTGAGGGAGAGGCATTCAAAAACCGACGAGAGTCCATGGCTCGTGTGGGGGAGGTGGAGGTTGAGGAAGGAGAGGACATGGAGTAATGGCTAGAGGAAACGAGAGTTAAGGCAGATGACGGGGAGTTAAGTAGGGGAGGGACGATAGGCCACACATCGAGGTGGAGGCCACGGGATCGGCTAAGGGAGGGCACGTTAGACCAAATGACAGAACATGTAGTTAGGGAGAACACATGTAAGAGGTGGGGGGTTGTGAACATGAGGAGGGGGTTTAGAGCTAGGTTAGGGGATAAAATTGTGAACAATCCCTTGATCATTGAGGGACAAAGAACCTTAGGGTACTGAGGCACCTTTATTGGCTAGTATATCTGCTTGGGCATTTTTTGATCTAAGGATATGGAAAAAGGAGGTGTTAGGGGGGAGATTTAGATGAGAAACTCTATCATAATATTTCTTGTAGTTGATTGAAACAGCAGAACAAACTGAGTGCATATTTAGGATAAAATGGCGAGAGTCCCCAAAGACGATAAGGTTTGAGATGATTCCCCGATTTTCCATTTCGAGGCCTTGCAGAAGCACCAACCATTCTGACTCATTGTTTGTCTTATGTCCAAGGCCCCAAGAAAAGGTCTTAACTATTTTTCCTCCCGGATAAAAAATGACCCCTCCTGCACCTGCCTCCCCAAGGTTTCCTCTTGAAGCACCATCGAAGAAAAGTGAATAGGAATTCTGCTCTTGTTTCCATTGGGACAAATCTTTAGGGATTTTCCTCATTTCCTAGGTTTGGGAAATATGGAAGAGTTTGGATTGAGTGGCGCTTCGATGGAGAAAAAGGTTGCACCACTTAGATTCTTTGCATGAGAGGTCCTCTAAGAAGGTATAGTCGATACCTTTTGAGCCCATCTTTTATGAAGTCATGTTGATTCCATTCTTGGACAACCAAAGTTTCCAACAAAGATTTTTGGTGATGGTATTCCAGAATCTGTGCAAGATTGGTCTTTTCCTGAGAGTTCATGGGAAGAGAGAGGTCCAGGATATAAGGAGCTGCCATGGGTGGTATGCGGGATTGAAATGTGGACAAAGGGCATACATGATGATTTTCCAAACTTGGGAGGAGACGCTACATTGAAGAAAGATATGTGACATTGTTTTCGACTGAGAGTTTCATAACGCACATCTGGAAGGACCTTCAATTCCTCTTCTGTTAAGGCTTCCTGCTCTAAGGATTTTGTTATGCATTAGAATCCAAAAGAAGCGATTGAATTTGGGAATGCAGTCTGGGTTCCAATCCTTTTTCTAGATACTTGGAGAAGCATGACTTGTGTTGGTCTCCAATAGCCTTTTACCTTCTTTGATTTTGTAAAGGCCCTTATAGCCCCAACAAATGGTGTCCTTGGTGTGTTTGTGGAGGGGGGATTTGCCATGCAGGAGTGAAAGGAAGAGGTCGATGGCATGAGTAAGATGTTGAGGAGGATGAAGGTTTTTCTATCCTTGTCAAGTACCTGACTGATCCCACCTAGAGATGTCAAACAATGAGAGCAGGCCATTGTCGCTGGTCAATTTGGGGAAGTGTTTGAGAGAGGGATGGAGGATAAAGGGGGATGCTTGATTTTTATGTTTGATGAGAACCTGATCCTTTCCCATTTTCGGGGACCCAATAGAACTCATTTTTTATCAGGTTGACCGAGGTTTTTCATAGCTTCCAGAGGGATGTTCCTTGACCAACCGAGTTGTAGTTAATAATCTTGGATCTTGGCTTCTTGATATATTTCTTTCTTATTAACTCTTTCCACAAATCATTGCTTCGAGTAGCCATCCCCCAAATTATTTTGGACCCTAAGGCTTTGTTCATTTGTTTTGGATCTCTTATTCCCAACCCACCTTTGAGTTTGGGAGCTTTGATTGTAGTCCAATTTACCAGGTGAAAATTTTTATTTTGGGTTTTCCTTCCCTGCAAGGGCAATTTCCTGATCTATAAGCTAATGTTGTTCATTACCATTTTTGGAGCAAGGGTCATTAAGCTTGAGCAGATTGGGTAGGAGGAGAGGACTGAATGGATCAAGGTGAATTTATATGCTATATTTATCCATTTGGATCCCAAGAATTGAATTTTGTTCTTGATTTTTTGGATGATGGGTCTCCACATCGAAGAAGAGATGGAATTTTTGGATATGGGAATTCCCAGATAATTTGAATGGGCCCAATCATGGATCAATTTGATCTTTAGAATCTAATAGATATTCCAAATAGTTTTGGCATTGTAGTTCCATCCATAAATCCAATATTTTCCAAGATTAGCCTTGTTTCCTAAGGTGCAAAGGAAAAGCTCAACAGATAGTTGGAAGCTTCTGGCGATCTCGGTGGAGGAGCTTCCCAGAAGGATGGTATCGTCAGTGAATAGAGCATGGTTGATGGGGTGAACTCCACCAGAGAAGGATTGGCCTGAGATAGTTCCATCCAATAGGAGATGTTGAAGTCTTCTTCTCAAGGAGTCAACAAGTAGGATGTAGAGGAAGGGGGGAAAAAGGCAGCTTTGGATGATTCTTCCTTTTTATTTGAAAAAATCAAATGGTCCTCCATTGATTAGGGGGAAAATCCAGGGTGAGATAATGCAAGATTGTATCTATTTGATAAAGAAAGGGGAGAAACCATACTTTTCGATGATAAAAAAAACAAAATTGTTCCCTAAGAAATCGAAAGCATTAGCTAGATCAAGTTTTATATCCATACCTGCTTCACGTCGTTTTATACTAGACTGTATGACCTCATGAATGAGGATAAAGTTGTCACTGATATAACAACCGACATTGAAACCACCTTGGTTGAGAGAGATGGAGTGGAGATGACAGACTTCAGTATTAGGGAGAGAATTTTGGAAAAAAAATTGTAAGGCATTGTAGAGGGACATGGTCCAGAAGCGTTTGATGGAGGTGGGGTTTGAGTCTTTGGGGATGAGGGAAATAAATGTGGATTTGGTGGCCCCGCCCATCTTCCCTTTGGATTGAATCCACGAGATGAGTTAGATCACGTTTTTTATTATTATTTTCCAACACATTTTGTAGAAACGGATTGAAAAAACTCCTGGACCTAGATCTGTGTATGGATGTAGAGTTCATATGGACTCCTTTATTTCAGCCTCAGATATAGGGGCCTCCAGGGCGTCAGAGCCTTTTGGACTAATGAGAATGCAATATTTGTGATCATATTGTCCATTTCATCCTGAGTAGTTTCTTCTTCTTCGCTGTAAAGATTCTCAAAGAAATTCCTTATCTCAGTCATGACATTAGCTTGGTATCTGATTGCGGTTCCATGTTCTTTTTTGAGATCTTTAATGTATTCCTCCTCTTTTGCTCCTTGTGCTGGTTTAGGAAAAACTTGGTGTTTTGATCCCCACCCTTGAGCTAGAGGTTTCAATATTGCATCCTCCAACCTTCTTGCTCTTTTTGAGTGTGACTTGGATTTTCCTTTCGAGCTCTAATTGCTGAGCTAGCAGATCTCTGGTTATTTCTTCATGCTCCATTTTTTCTTGCAGGGCTTCCAGCTGATTGAAAAGCTCAAACTTCATTTTATTTGGCTCTTGATAATGTTTTGCAACCCACTGTTTGAGAGAGATCCTGACTTGTTTGAGATTTTATTCCCAAATATAGCTGGGGGAACCAATTATATAAGTGATAAAAGAATTTTTAATGATGTCTGGGGCTCCCTCTGACTCTAACCACAAAGTATTAAATCGGAAAGGGAGTGGGCCCAGCTTTCCAATGTTCAAGAGGAAAAAGCAAAGAGGTTTATGATCTAACACTGCAGAGCTCAGCATTTTGGACTTAGAAATTACAAGATTTTTTAGGAAGGAGGTACTTACCATGATTCAATCCAATCTAGTAGCTATGTGCCCCAGAACTAGCCTTTTGTTGCTTGAAGTATATTTTCCTTTTTTTGGACTCATGTCAATCAAGCCCCAAAGAGAAATTAGGTATTCCATAACTTTGGATCCACTTCGTCTTTCCTTAGCCGAGAAGGGGACATTTAAGTCACCGGTATGATGCATGAGAGATGTTTCTTTCCATAAATTTGATCCTCCAATGCATTCCAAAAAACATATTTATTTTCCTATGTAGTTTGGCCATAGATGTTTCCAATCTAAAGAACCTCCTTGCTTTGTTTGTCTTCAATCTCGATAAAGAGCCAATTCCTATTTTCAATAGTGGAGTGCATTGGGTATATTTCCTTGTCCCACCAGGTTAGCATGCCTCCTAAGGATCCAATGGCACCGACCACTTTCCCTTCACCTCTAGTCCAAATATTTGCCATTGTTAAAAGACTGTATTCTGCAGTCTTTTTTGTCTCCTCAATGATGAGGATGGAGTTATCTTCCATTTATTTGAATCTTCTAATATCTTCTAGTTTTTGTTGACTACCTAATGCTCAATGGTTGCAGGAGACAAGCTTCATTATTTCTTGGGGGGATGAGGCTCCCTCTGTCACGTCCACATACCCCATAATGTGAATAAATTAAAAAATTTCTTCGAGAACCTTTTTTCTCCTTTGAAACATAAGGGATGGGCATTAACACAAACTTCAACCTTCATTATCATGCTTAGAAACCACTATAATAGTCCTTCCTCCCTTGACATATCCCTTCTTTTACCAAAGTGATCATTTTCTCATTGCACCTGTCCTTTCTGCACTTCTCCTTCTGCCTTCTGCACTTCTGCTTTCTACCCTTCCGACCTCAAAACTTGGGAGTCGAAAACTCAAATGTTTGACGAAGTGAATGGTCAGTGTTCCTCCTTTCACGTTCCGCACTTTGGCTTTCCGCCCTTCTGACCTCGGGACTCGGAAATCGGAAACTCAAGGTGTGACGAAACACGCAACGGATTTTTCTCCTTCTGATATCAGACTTAGGAAAATTAGAAAGTTATCTCTTTTCCTTATGACTCTTCTGCGCTTCTGACTTCCTCCTTCTGCCCTTGAACTTCTAAAATTGGAAAACCCCACTTTCTA
>LPNX010977673.1:53124-73618 GCA_001517045.1 Pseudotsuga menziesii
GAGTGTGGGATAGCGTGAAATCGGCTACTTTTCTCGAAAAAAACCCAACTCCAATCCGGCGTTACGCGTCTAGAAGGATCTGGGAGCCAAGAAGATCAAATACAACGTTTGTCAGGTCGTCTATGTCAGCTGCCAGACTCCCTGCCTCCAGAATTCCAAGCCATGCTTTCGAATATAATAACTTGATTCCGGTAGCTCCAAGATTGGTTGGTGATATTTGTGACATGCAGAATGCGACACACAAAAACTTTTGGAGAAATCTCAAAGACGAATCATGATTGGTTGCTGGTCTATAGATATGTATATAAATATATAATTCTGGATGGGCTAGAAGACGTATGGGCTTTAGCTTCCATTTAAATGTCTACGAGTGCAAGGAGTTGTGGTAGTGGAGCGCAAGGGAAAAAGGAAGATCACAATAATTTTAAATTTTATATAAGAGTCTTACCTAGTGTAGAGGCTATATATCCATTTTATATCGATAGATCAAGGTTAGACCTGCATGGAGTATACAAAGGTATTTAGATAAGGTAAGTATGTGGCTGTTAGCTAAAGATTTGATTAATTGAATTAAATTCTTCTCCAGGTTAAAAATAAATGTATTAATTTTGTGAACAAGTAATTGTATATGTTATTTTTGTTAACATTGATGGCAAGTAATGTATCTGCAAAATCCATTCCTCTTGTAGGTTCAAACAAGTAATAGATTCTAGGAGAACCTTGGTAATACATATGGAAGGGGTGGTGAAAAGGCCGGCATGGTAAACTTCCTTTATGACACATTGTTGGGATAGCCTATGAGAGAGAAACAACAAGGTGTAGCTGTGATGCTAATGGACCAGGTTTGGGGCTCATAAATCGTTTATGTCAAAATCATAAATCATTTATGTCAAAATTAGAGAGATTGAAATAGTTGTGTCAAGGGGAAGGTATGATACAAAATAAATGTATATTAATTTTTTTTGGGTGCATGTCTATCTTTTTAGATTGTTATTTAAAGTTATTTCATTTTATTGTTGTTTCTAGTTATTTCACCTAAAGATATAGACAAAGCCTTAAAAGGGATGGTGTGACTCGCTGTTTTTATATGGTTAGGAGTTAAAGATGGGAAGGTAGGGCTGATCTGTTCGAGGTTGTATGGGCACGGATGCTGTGTTACGGCTACTACTAGGACTGGCTGGTTTTATACGGATAGTTTTATATGGAGAGCAATAAGCACCTCGCAGCGCAGCAATTAATGCTGCAGCTGTGGGGCGAATCAACCGTTGGATCTGATCCCACTCTTGATCCAATGGTTGATGTGCCCCACAACCGCAGCATTAATTGTTGTGCTGCGGGGTGCTTATTGTTCTCCGTTTTATATGGCCGGATTGTAACTGATGTCATGTTTATGGATGGTTAGGTCCGGCTAGTTCAGTCTAGATCTGCGACGTAAAGGATGGAAGCATATTATATAACACTCTGACACGGATAGGATGAAAGCATACCTTTAGGTACTTTGATATATGATTGAATTGTAGTTTTCTAATTATTTAATAAAAACTAAAAATATATTTAACAAAATAGGATTTTCTTAGAGTTATTTAGGTTGAGGGTATCCCTCTTTTCTTATGTGTGTAAAGCTTCAAATATTGTTGTTTCTTATTATTTTATCTCCGTTTTGCAAGTTTATTGGGGTTTTTTGAATATGAATGTGTTTTTAATGAGCATTTTGTTATGAATTTTGTGTTTAATTGAGTTTCTTTGAAATTTCTAAGATAATGGTACTAAGTGTGCTTATGAGTGTATACTACACAAGTAGAAACTCTCCTAGTTAAATTAGATGTAAGAAGATTTACCTTTGTTGTGAGAGTTATTTAGGTTAAGGGTATCCCTCCTTTGTTATGTGTTTAAAGTTTCAATTGATGTTTCTAGTTGTTTCACTTAAGGTTTCTAATGCATTATGTTGAGATTATTGTGTCTCATTAATTTTTTTTGAAACTTATAATATAATGGTACTAACTAGTAAGTATGCTTTTGGGTGCATACTTGACAATTGGAAATTCTCCTCATTAAGTTGGATGTTGAGAGATTTACTCTATGTTCTATGTAATTGTGGAAAGTGGATGCTATGATTTTATAAGGTGGGTACTATTTTAAAAGAATTGTAAAAATTATATTATCTATTCAATGACAATATGGTTAATGATCTCAAGGGTCTCATAAGCAACCTAGTTTGAATTATTACTCTTGACCATACAAAATATTGAACTCAGACTTGTAAATACTCGTTTTTGAAATGAGTTCATATGAATTTGACTGTGGATATTTTCACAGTCGTATGACATAATGAAAACCTTCATATGAAAATGAGTTCATATGAAGGTACATACTTCAGGATCTAATTTATCTCGCACGAGAATGCACCATAAAATAAAGGAAATAAGTTTTTTATGAACTTTTATACTTGTGGTTTTATCTTGTCATGCTAGAATGATAGCTCTTGTTTAACAAGTGTTGCATATCTTCCCTTAAATTTTCTTATATTTTTATTTGTGCTTTTATTGTGATGATTACATTTATGGGGGATTTCTATGCTTGTTGTTTTTATCTTGTTTTGCAAGATGATGTAAGTTTTTTTTAATAATTGCTTCAAATATTCAACTTAGTCAAGCATTATTTCAATTCTCATTTAATTTTATAATCAATTCTATTTTCCATTTTTGAAGGACAATACAATTACATTATTGTTACCCCTTAGTGATCTCTAATCTACATAAGTTAACTTTTTGATGTGTATTCCAGTTCTAATCTTATAATGTTTCAATGGTCTTGGACCATACTGCTATTGGAGGAGAGGGTTTGAATTCTACAATTGTTAATTGAAGCAGAATGATTTTGGTCTTAGCTAACTTTATGGCCCTATCTAGTAATGGTAGGTGTTGCAGTTTAATATTTGTTCTTAATTGGTTGGCATATTGAATATTTAGTTAATTTGGTTTATTGGTTTTAAGGTGGTTTGTTTCAAAAGTTGAATTTTTGTGGTTATATTCTATGACCTAATGGATTCTCCAAAGACCCTTTATTTTAGATGTTAGTTTAATTTGGGATGTTTTCTATATTTTTGAAGGAGAAAAACTTATTTTATATTCAAGTTATACAATCATCAAGTTCTTAAAGCAGAATTAGAAAAGACCCTACAAATTGGTATCATTTAAGATAATATCTCCAACAAATAAACATCTTTCTTGTAATATTTTAAATTACCGTTTTATTTCTCGAAAGAGCATGCAAATCTTTGAAGGAAAAGTCCTAAACTTTTTATTCTGCCTATCAAAGAAGAAAAAAAATACCTATACTTTCATGGTTTGGACTTGGACTAAGAGAAAAATAGAAAAGAGACATGAATTTTGTTATGAACATATCAACATAACAATGGAAGAGTATTTTGTAGCCGGCATGGTAACCATGGTAACAACATGAAGTCATGCTTTATAATTACTTAGGAAGACTAATGTTGAAGCCTCATATCGTCACCCACCGACCCCTCTCCATCATGGGAAATCCATTGCAACATTCGACCATCGAGACAATCATGACTGTGGGTCCTAAGCCATATAATTTAACACACTATATAGCTCAGCGTAGTGCTTAGCACATGTAATAACCCTAACGGAATCTTGGTTGTCCTGACATTTTCACGCGAACTGTCAGATTTGCATCGTGACATTTTTACGTATTGAAGGGAGATTCTGTTGAAATAACCATCCTTACCATGCTCCATGGCCCACAAATTAATACGAACATAGAATCTAGAAGAGAAAAACTAGGCGAGGGAAGAAAGTAGACCGGGTATAGGAAATTAAGAAAAAGAGTGGATTTTTATGGGGATACTGAGAAGAGCTTTCGCTATAATAGATAGTGAACACAAGAGAAGAAGTTAGCTTGGGAGGGCACTGGTTGGATAGATAAAATTAATGAAGGAGATAGGATGAAAGAAAATAAAAAGAATGAAGACAAGGAAGCAGAGAGAGACCGGAGAAGGAGGAAGACGATAGAATAGATACAGAGGAGATTATGAGATGGAGGAGAAGAGGAATAGAGAGGACTAAAAGAAATATTGAGGAGAGGGCTGCTCAACATAAAAAACAAAAATATTAATTTTGTTGTGAATTTTTGAGAATTTGTAATTCTAGTTGAAATTGAGAGTAGGATTATAATTTTGTTTGCATTAAGATGTACCGGACTAATTAAGCTTAAGCACTCCATTTAGGCATTATGAATATAAATTCCATTGGTTTATTGAAGTAAGATAGAACCAATATAATGAAGAAATTTATGTTTGTCTATGTTTTAGTTACTATGTTCATGCGGATCATTTGTTTGTTCTTTGAGAATTTGT
The DNA here is from genome assembly GCA_001517045.1 of Pseudotsuga menziesii. NCBI lineage: Eukaryota > Viridiplantae > Streptophyta > Pinopsida > Pinales > Pinaceae > Pseudotsuga > Pseudotsuga menziesii. Next base: position 57,506 of record LPNX010977673.1, read on the forward strand.
CTCCATGTGTTTTAGGACTTTTTATGCTCTCTTGTATATGTATAAACTTTTTATATAATATATTTTTATTAGTCAATTTTAGACACCCAAAAATCCAGCCATGTTAATGGTTAGTGTGTCTCAAATTAGTTGCAATCTTCGAGTGATTTTGATTCACCGGTTGTGATTTCTTAGCCAATGGTTGAAATTAACTCACTAGAGCTGATATTTCTAACAAAGAAAAAGAAGGTATGTGTGACTCATAAAAATGGAATGAATAATCTTAAAAAGAGAAGTATATTATTTATTTATGAAGTTAAGAAGGTATGACACAATTACTCAATAAGACATTGTATTACCTTAGAAATTATGAGAAACCTTGAGCAACATTTTTGCAATGACCACCACATATAGATGCATGAATAAGAATACAAAGATTAAAATGCTAGGAAGATATCTTTCTCATATCCTTTATTGGGCTGTAAAATGCAGGATTTAGACATAGATGCATGGATAAGAATACAAAGATAGAAAGAGAAGGAAGATATCTACCTCCATATCCCTTATTAAGATATAAAATGCAGCTTTTAAACATAACTAAATAGAAAATATTTTTAAATATTTAATTTCAAAGCACATAATACAAGCCTTTTTAACTTTTATACACCTACAAAAAGAATTATATAAATAAATATAAACTCATATCTTAAAAGAAAAATATAACGTGAGAAAACCAAAACCATTACATAGTTCATTACATAAATCATGCCTTGCAAAGTTCATATAAATAAATAGAAAACATCAATGTTATAGAGGCCTCTATTCAACAAATGGGAAAACTACACCGATATTTCTCCATATCTTTTATTGGGCTATAAAATGTAGGTTCTAGACATAGATGCATGGATAAGAATACAAAGAGGAGGAAGATATCTTCCTCCATATCCCAATAGATGTAGTTTTTAAAAATAATTAAATAAAAAATATTTTAAATATCTAATTTTAAAGTATATAATACAAGTTCTTTTAATTTTTATACACTTAAAAAAGAAGTATATAAATAAATATAAACTCATATCTTAAAAGAAAAAGATAACTTGAGAAAAACAAAACCATTACATAGTTCGTTACATAATTCATGCCTCAAAACAATTGCAAAGTTCATATAAATAAATAGAAAACATCCATGTTCTCGAGGCCTCTCTTCAAGAAATGGGAAAATTACACTCATATTCCTCTTTTATGTGTATTAGGATTCATTTATATATGATATTCATAGATCTCATATTCCTTTTTGCAAGGACCTTGATGAACATTTTTGGGGTCATAATAAGGTTGGTGGATCATACTCTTTATGTCTTGGATATAAAACATATTTTATTAAAGAGGGCGATGACCATGTTTGGTGGTGGAAATGACAAAAGCCTTTTGAAACCGACATGATATTTCCTACAATGCACTATAACTGAAGTAGAGTAAATACGTATAAACTGCTGGTTCAAGATAGTACAAAAAAACATAAACTAGGAAGTGGGAATCATTTTGGTTTTCCTAAGAACGCCACAGGATGGGTGACTAAAAAAATATTCCATTGGTTGAGCCACTTCGCCATGATAGTCTTAACAGTGGCTGCATTGGTTCTTCTGAATGAGCTTGTGGAGGTATTACTTAATGCAATCGGCCATTCCCATCAGCTCTCTAAGGTCTATCTCATGGTCATCGATGTAGGAATCATGGCACCTAGTTTGATAAGAAACATGTTACATGTCTAAAACCAATTGTTTCATGTCCGACGCCATCTCCCTATTATCTGGGATACCCACTGCGATGAAATCTGCAAGGTTGTGAATGTTCTTCTTGGGGTCGTCTAGAACTGCCTTGAGATTGTGGTTCCTAGAACCCAAACCTATGTTATCCATTATATAACCTGTGAGCCGAGGAGAGATCTGGTTTTTGAATGGATTTCTAGAGGTTTACGTTGCAAGGGTGGGCATAGCACAATCTAAGACCACTGCACTAAGTGGAGGGATGGTGGAGACTTTGGTCATAACCATGGAGGAGGTTACTGTAGACCCTTTTTCAACCACTGAAAGAGCTTGGACGGAGCTAGAGAGCGCTTCTATTTCACTAAAATGCTTCAAAAGCAGGAACTGGGAAGGAGAGGTTTTTCGAATAGTGGCATGAGGGATCAATGCCGACGTCATGAGGTTCAAACATCAATGAAGAGTACAAAAGATGATCGTTTAAACCAGTGAGATGGAGCTCTAAACCTTTAGGCGGAATGTCTGAATGAGGAGAATGTGAGGGAGAGGCATTCAAAAACCGACGAGAGTCCATGGCTCGTGTGGGGGAGGTGGAGGTTGAGGAAGGAGAGGACATGGAGTAATGGCTAGAGGAAACGAGAGTTAAGACAGATGACGGGGAGTTAAGTAGGGGAGGGAAGATAGGTCACACATCGAGGTGGAGGCCACGGGATCAGCTAAGGGAGGGCACGTTAGACCAAATGATAGAACATGTAGTTAGGGAGAACACATGTAAGAGGGGGGGGGGGGTCGTGAACATGAGGAGGGGGGTTTAGAGCTAGGTTAGGGGATAAAATTGTGAACAATCCCTTGATCATTGAGGGACAAAGAACCTTAGGGTACTGAGGCCCCTTTATTGGCTAGTTTATCTGCTTGGGCATTGTTCGATCTAAGGATATGGAAAAAGGAGGTGTTAGGGGGGAGATTTAGATGAGAAACTCTATCATAATATTTCTTGTATTTGATTGAACCAGCAGAACAAACTGAGTGCATATTTAGGATAAAATGGTGAGAGTCCCCAAAGACAATAAGGTTTGAGACGATTCCCCAATTTTCCATTTCGAGGCCTTGCAGAAGCGCCAACCATTCTGACTCATTGTTTGTCTTATGTCCAAGGCCCCAAGAAAAGGTCTTAACTATTTTTCCTCCTGGATAAAAAAATGACCCCTCCTGCACCTGCCTCCCCAAGGTTTCCTCTTGAAGCACCATCGAAGAAAAGTAAATAGGAATTCTGCTCTTGTTTCCATTGGGACAAATCTTTAGGGATTTTCCTCATTTCCTAGGTTTGGGAGATATGGAAGATTTTGGATTGAGTGGCGCTTCGATGGAGAAAAAGGTTGCACCACTTAGATTCTTTGCATGAGAGGTCCTCTAAGAAGGTATAGTCGATACCTTTTGAGCCCATCTTTTATGAAGTCATGTTGATTCCATTCTTGGACAACCAAAGTTTCCAACAAAGATTTTTGGTGATGGTATTCCAGAGTCTGTGCAAGATTGGTCTTTTCCTGAGAGTTCATGGGAAGAGAGAGTTCGAGGATATAAGGAGCTGCCATGGGTGGTATGGGGGATTGAAATGTGGACAAAGGGCATACATGATGATTTTCCAAACTTGGGAGGAGATGCTACATTGAAGAAAGAGATGTGACATTGTTTTCGACTGAGAGTTTCATAATGCACATCTGGAAGGACCTTCAATTCCTCTTCTGTTAAGGCTTCCTGCTCTAAGGATTTTGTTATGCATTAGAATCCAAAAGAAGCGATTGAATTTGGGAATGCAGTTTGGGTTGCAAGCCTTTTTCTAGATACTTGGAGAAGCATGACTTGTGTTGGTCTCCAATAGCCTGTTACCTTCTTTGATTTTGTAAAGGCCCTTATAGCCCCAACAAATGGTGTCCTTGGTCTGTTTGTGGATGGGGGATTTGCCATGCAGGAGTGAAAGGAAGAGGTCGATGGCATGAGTAAGATGTTGAGGAGGATGAAGGTTTTTCTATCCTTGTCAAGTACCTGACTGATCCCACCTGGAGATGTCAAATAATGCGAGCAGGCCATTGTCGCTGGTCAATTTGGGGAAGTCTTTGAGAGAGGGATGGAGGATAAAGGGGGATGCTTGAGTTTTATGTTTGATGAGAACCTGATCCTTTCCCATTTTCGGGGACCCAATAGAACTCATTTTTTATCAGGTTGACTGAGGTTTTTCATAGCTTCCAGAGGGATGTTCCTTGACCAACTGAGTTGTAGTTAATAATCTTGGATCTTGGCTTCTTGATATATTTCTTTCTTATTAACTCTTTCCACAAATCATTGCTTCGAGTAGCCATCCCCCAAATGATTTTGGACCCTAAGGCTTTGTTCATTTGTTTTGGATCTCTTATTCCCAACCCACCTTTGATTTTGGGAGCTTTGATTGTAGTCCAATTTACCAGGTGAAATTTTTTATTTTGGGTTTTCCTTTCCTGCAAGGGGAATTTCCTAATCTATAAGCTAATGTTGTTCATTACCATTTTTGGAGCAAGGGTCATTAAGCTTGAGCAGATTGGGTACGAGGAGAGGACTGAATGGATCAAGGTGAATTTATATGCTATATTTAGCCATTTCGATTCCAAGAATTGAATTTTGTTCTTGATTTTTTGGATGATGGGTCTCCACATCGAAGAAGAGATGGAATTTTTGGATATGGGAATTCCCAAATAATTGAAATGGGCCCAATCATGGATCACTTTGATCTTTAGAATCTAATAGATATTCCAAATAGTTTTGGCATTGTAGTTCCATCCATAAATCTGATCTTTTCCAAGATTAGCCTTGTTTCCTAAGGTGCAAAGGAAAAGCTCAACAGATAGTTGGAAGCTTCTGGCGATCTCGATGGAGGAGCTTCCCAGAAGGATGGTATCATCAGCGAATAGAGCATGGTTGATGGGGTGAACTCCACCAGAGAAGGATTGGCCCGGAATAGTTCCATCCACTAGGAGATGTTGAAGTCTTCTTCTCAAGGAGTCAACAAGTAGGATGTAGAGGAAGGGGGGAAAAGGGCAGCTTTGGATGATTCTTCATTTTTATTTGAAAATATCAAATGGTCCTCCATTGATTAGGGGGGAAATCCAGGGTGAAATAATGAAAGATTGTATCTAATTGATAAAGAAAGGGGAGAAACCATAGTTTTCCATGATGAAAATAATAAAATCGTTCCTTAAGAAATCGAAAGCATTAGCTAGATCAAGTTTTATATCCATGCCTGCTTCATGTCGTTTTATACTAGAGTGTATGGCCTCATGAATGAGGATAATGTTGTCACTGATATAACGACCGACATTGAAGCCACCTTGGTTGAGAGAGATGGAGCGAAGATGACAAACTTCAGTCTTAGGGAGACAATTTTGGAAAAAGAATTGTAAGGCATTGTAGAGGGACATGGGCCAGAAGTGTTTGATGGAGGTGGGGTTTGAGTATTTGGGGATGAGGGAAAAAAATGTGGATTTGGTGGCCCCACCCATGTTCCCTCTGGACTGAATCCACGAGATGAGTTAGATCACATTTTTTTCTATTATTTTCCAACACATTTTGTAGAAATGGATTGAAAAACCTCCTGGACCTAGATCTTTGTATGGATGTAGAGTTCATATGGGCTCCTTTATTTTAGCCTCAGATATAGGGGACTCTAGGGCGTCAGAGCCTTTTGGACTAATGAGAATGGGAATATTTGTGATCATATTCTCCATTTCATCCTGAGTAGTTTCTTCTTCTTCACTGTAAAGATTCTCAAAGAAATTCCTTATCTCAGTTGTGATATTAGCTTGGTCTCTGATTGTGGTTCCATGTTCTTTTTTGAGATATTTAATGTGTTCCTCCTCTTTTGCTCCTTGTGCTCGTTTAGGAAAAACTTGGTGTTTTGATCCCCACCCTTGAGCTATAGGTTTTAGGATTGCATCCTCCAGCCTTCTTGCTCTTTCGTGAGTGTGACTTGGATTTTCCTTTCGAGCTCTAATTGCTGAGCTAGCAGATCTCTGGTTATTTATTCATGCTCCATTTTTTCTTGCAGGTCTTCTAGCTGATTGAAAAGCTTAAACTTAATTTTATTTGGCTCTTGATAATGTTTTGCGACCCATTGTTTGAGAGCGATCCTGACTTGTTTGAGATTTTATTCCCAAATATAGCTGGGGGAACCAATTATATAAGTGATAAAAGAATTTTTAATGATGTCTGGCGCTCCCTCCGACTCTAACCACAAAGGATTAAATCAGAAAGGGAGTGGGCCCAGCTTTCCAACATTCAAGAGGAAGAAGCAAAGAGGTTTATGATCTAACACTGCAGAGCTCAGCATTTTGGAATTAGAAATTACAAGATTTTTTAGGAAGGAGGTACTTACAATGATTCAATCCAATCTAGCAGCAATGTGCCCTAGAACTAGCCTTTTGTTGCTTGAAGTATATTTTCCTTTTCTTGGATTCATGTCAATCAAGCCCCAAAGAGAAATTAGGTATTCCATAACTTTGGATCCACTTCGTCTTTCCTTAGCCGAGAAGGGGACATTTAAGTCACTTGTATGATGCATGAGAGATGTTTCTTTCCATAAATTTGATCCTCCAATGGATTCCAAAAAACATCTTTATTTTCCTATGTAGTTTGGCCATAGATCTTTCCAATCTAAAGAACCTCCTTGCTTTGTTTGTCTTCAGTCTCGATAAAGAGCCAATTCCTATTTTCAATAGTGGAGTGCATTGAGTATATTTCCTTGTCCCACCAGGTTAGCATGCCTCGTGAGGCTCCAATGGCACCGACCACTTTCCCTTCACCTCTAGTCCAAATTTTTGCCATTGTTAAAAGACTGTATTCTGCAGTCTTTTTTGTCTCCTCAATGATGAGGATGGAGTTATCTTCCATTTATTTGAATCTTCTGATCTCTTCTAGTTTTTGTTGACTACCTAATTCTCAATGGTTCCAGGAGAGAAGCTTCATTATATCTTGGGGGGATGAGGCTCCCTCTGTCACGTCCGCATACCCCATAATGTGAATAAATTAAAAAATTTCTTCGAGAACCTTTTTTCTCCTTTGAAACATAAGGCATGGGAATTAACACAAACTTCAAACTTCATTATCATGCTTAGAAACCACTATAATAGTCCTGCCTCCCTTGACATATCCCTTCTTTGACCAAAGTGATCATTTTCTCATTGCACCTGTCCTTTCTGCACTTCTCCTTCTTCCTTCCGCACTTCTGCTTTCTACCCTTCCAACCTCAAAACTTGGGAGTCGAAAACTCAAATGTTTGACGAAGTGAATGGCCAGTGTTCCTCCTTTCACCTTCCGCACTTCGGCTTTCTGCCCTTTTGACCTTGGGACTCGGAAATCAGAAACTCAAGGTGTGACGAAACACGCAACGTATTTTTCTCCTTCTGATATCGAACTTAGGAAAATTAGAAAGTTATCTCTTTTCCTTATGACTCTTCTGCACTTACGACTTCCTCCTTCTGCTGTTGAACTTCTAAAATTGGAAAACCCCACTTTCTACCTTTTTTTCAACTTCCCTCTTTGCCTCTTGTATTCTACCTTCCACAGGGGGATTCTGGGGTGTGGAAACAAAACAATCTATGATGTTCAACTTTTCCTCTTTCGGTTTCTGCCTTCCACAGGTAAGAAAATCAACGATTCTTACCTTAGATGCAGTTTTGGCCCTATAACATGCTTCTAACCTCCATGAAATTAGGAAATTGCATCACAAAAACATAAGGCGTTTACAGAAGTAAACCTCTACTTAACCATCAATAAGTATTCAACACAACACAACAAATTATTAGCAAATACATTACATTAAAAACATAACAGACATACTTACCCTAATGATTAAGCTATCCCACAACTAGTTGTCGCTGCAACGCTCCACCCAACCATAACCCAGTGTGTTCATTAACATCTGAACACACATCCACCCTCGAGCTCGACATGATTTCGACAAGGAACTAGGGAAACAATAGGATTACACAAAGCCAAACTAGTACACTGTTGGGTTTCACAAACTACTAAGGAGACAATACAAAACACAAAAAGACACAAACAAACCATCTAAGAGTTGGGCTTATTAGGATGCTAAGGAAATGGAAGGGTAGAATTTCTAAGCTAGCGAGTTCAACCACAGACCCATGGGTAGCTACACAAGATTTGTCTTGGCCTCCTCAATACCTGCACCACCCAACACAGGGAATTATTCCCTTCACTGCTACACAGTCCCTCAGGCCATACCTTCGCTTCCAGGGCTCTTCAAGGTGTGCAGAAAAGAATTGTCCACCCCTCTTGATTAGTCTGTGCGGTTCCTTCCTTCACTATGTTTATCGACCAATTTTGTCCCACTGAACCACTCCTTTATCAGGTTCACAAAATATATGAGAATGCACTCATCACTTGATGAGCTACATCGATTGTGTGTTACCTTTTTCAAGTTCATTAAAAAGCAAAGAGGTACTCATCCTTCTTGATGGGGAAATTAAGATAATGGGAAACATATTTCATTTTCCAGCTCATATTCCACCCCTTGAACATGGCACCTATCTGCATTTTTATTTTCAAACCTTTGGGTATTCATCTTATCCTCGAGTCGATCCATTTTTGTGAGTCATTTAACTCCTTCGAGTGAATTCAAATAATGCATCGTTCTGCCCTTGAATTACGTAGGGTCTCTACCTCATTGAGTTAATGTTTCCACGTCATTTGTAGCATCCTTTAATGCTCAAAGGGAACCTCCTCTACAAACTACCTCTTTAGTTACCTTACCTTCTTTCAAAGTTTGTCATGTATAAGTCAGTTCTATGGTTGTTTTCATCACTTCAAGATAATATTTGTTCCATGTTTCATGTCGATGATGAGGGAATCATCATGGCCCTCCTTCAACAGTTCTATTCCTATCGACATCAACACGCTATTCGAGAATTAGACTTACGAACCAAGTCGAGTACCTTGAAGACTACATTTCTCAATGGAGGGTTTCCTCGCTTTCAATAGTAGGTTCCTATCAATGACATCTGATTGAATATTTCACTGAGTGTTCGACTTCAAGACCTCTATTCACATTCGAAGGAATGTACTAAAATAACTTTGGAATCATTGACATCAATGGTGATCTCCCTCACACTTGTTAATAGTATACATCAACGACTAGTAATCAAGTGGTTTCTACCATGTTCGACATCAGGACATCTATTCACATGGTTAGAATTGTATCATTGGGGATTAGAATCAAGACCTTGAGTAGTTAGGTATTCACTTGAATATGTGCCTATTCTGAGCTTACAACGAAGTATTGTTTGAACTCATGACATGGATTTACTTTTTACGTTCCATAGCCATGTTATGTTTTCAGTCTTATTGATTATGGATCTACAGTGTATTCTTGGTAGTCACGACATAGTCATCATCCATGGATGTGCAGTGTATTGGTCTGCAACCATGATAGAGTCAGATAGTTGTCATTAACCTTGCATCAAATGAAGACTCAACTGTCTTTTTCCTCTCATACTAGGTGAATGTCTAGCAAAGTATTTTACCTATTGTGTCCCTCTAGCTTGATACTTTCAGGGGCATTCTGTTACACCTAGAATCTCTGCCAATGCTTCAATCCCTTAAAATCCTTGGCCAATAACTCTTTCGGATCTTTACTGCTTATTCCTAGCATGGTTGGCACACTTTGCTTCCTGACACAGAGCGCGAGCTAAGCTTGACACTTGTTGACCATTGGCATAAGGTGTCGGTTGTGCCCTTCCCTTTACCTCAAGGTGCATTGATGCACTTAGCTCCCTTATAAGGATCGTTAGCAAGCCCAAGAAGGAAAAAATAGAACTTTTGAGAAGCTGCCAAGCGAAAGCTCTTATAGAGGATGATCCTATCCATGTGTGGGAGCGGGCACTCGACCTCCGGACCCATAGGGATCATTCCTTACCTTCCTCCCAAAATATATCAAACCATTTGGGATTCCTTTTCCTATAAATGAAAAATACTTGTATTATGTAAAAGGGAGATCAAGGAAGAATCCTTATGTTGTTGGATTGAAGTCTGGTATAGGAGAATAAGAGAGACAATTTGTGAGAAATAGGTTGCATAGTTGAGAGTTGTGTGAGTGTGTCAAAGACCTCGTGGAGACAAAGCTATTGACATCAAGGATTTGGTTTTAGATTTCAATTTTCATGTTTAATACAAAAGTGTTTTCGTTTCCCATACATTATTTATGTTAATATTGATAATTAATTATTAGTTTCCTTGATCACTAATATATATTATTGATTTATCTTGTTAATCTCATCCATTGCCTTGTTTTTTATGTCTTTGCAGGTATAACGGATCGCAATAGGATTGGTGAAACAATGACAACCTTACAGATCTAAGGAAATGAGAGTTTGTTATTCAAGTAGATCAGTCATTTAAGGAGAGGATAAGGAGAGGATATACTATTGTGTGTTTTTGTTCTATACTTGCACCATGTAGGCTAGGGGAACAAACTGTGTCCGCACTGATTGAAATAGTCCTGGTAAGATTAACCAGTAACCTTTCAAAGCATTAAAGGAGCTGTCATCGAATATATACCATTTACAATTACTTTTAACTAGTAGGTCCACCATATAAAATCATAACATCCAAGTTCTAAAATAACATAGAAAAAATGATGAAACTTTGAACATCCAATTTAATGAGGAGAGTTTAACTTGTCTAGTATGCACCCAAAAACACACTTAGTACCATTATATTTTAAATTTCAAAGAAAATTAATGAGACACACGAATCGCAACAAAATGTTGATTACAAAAACACACATTGAAAACCCTTTTGGCAATGAACATGAAAAACTGAGATAAAATAACTAGAAACCAACAATTGAAGCTTTAGACACATAATGAAGGAGGGATACCCAAATCTAAGAACAAAGGATAAATCTTTGAACATCAAACTTAATCAGGAGATTTTCTACACCCAAAGACACAATTAATGCCATTAGATTAAAATTTAAAAAAAATTAATAAAGTACAACATAATGCTCATAAAAACACACTTTTTAAAAACCTTTTTAATAATCAGTTAACAAAACTAAGTTAAAATTACAAGAAACAACAATTGAACCTCCTCTAGACACATAATAAATGAGGGATACCTTCATCTAAATAACTCTAAGGAAATCCCCTTTGGTTAAATATATCTATTTTGTCAAATAACTAAAAACGACAATTGAATTCATAGACACATAACAAACTAGATATACCGTAAGGTAAAATAATTAGAAACAAAAATGGAAACTGTAACACACTCTCTACAATAAAGAAGGGAAATTTGTGGGTCTTCATGTATAATGGTGTATTTATGGGGAATTCTCCGCCTATACACTCTTTTTTTTCTTAACACATTGTCTACAATAAATAAGGGAAATCTCTTAGTCTTCATGTGTAATGGTGTGTTTATGGAGAGTTCTCCACTTATACGGTCTCTTTTGCCTTATCCAATGGATGCAATTGAGGTGGGTTTCAAATATTTGGGTATTTTTCTCAAACCCCTTAATTACAGGAACTTGGATTGGATGTGACTAGTCAAGAGGACTTTGGATGGGATGTGACTCGTCAAGAAGTTTTATGGAAGGATCAATAATTGGTCTCTTCGTTTTACATCTTTTGGCAGTAGATTGGTACTCATTAGAGTGGTTCTTGTAGATATTCTGGTCTACTGGCTATCATTGGCTCGTATTCATGTCTTTGTTTTGAACATTTTTAGAAAAGAGATGCCATAACTTATTATGGGGTGGTGAAGCTATAGGCAAGAAGATCCACTTAATGAAATGGGAGACTGTGGTGAAGTCCAAAGAATTTGGAGGTTGGGATATCAAGAATTTGTGTTGGTATAGTATGCCATTACAAATGAAAAGTATGTGGATTTATTTGATAGGAAAGGGATTGTGGAATATGGTGATTATAGATAAATATCTGCACAATAGGTCTTTGACATGTTAGTTGAGGAAGTGGGTTTTACTGTTAGAAGTACCTCCTTAATTTGGAAGGGTTTTATCAGAATATTTCATTGGATCAGTAGATCATTGTGCTTGAAGTTTGGAAACAAGGAAGACATTCGACTGGGTATTGATCCTTTTGTGGGGATGGAAAAAGACTATGCTCTTTCACTAGAGTTAATCTCTTTCCTTAATTCATAGGATATTGGGTATTTAATCCAGGTTGGTAATTTTGGAGGTTGTTGTTTTTCTAAAGATTATTGGTTCACGATTGAGGATCTTGAGCTTGCGGGTGAATGGGTCGAGGAATGGTCACAATTTACAAAATATATGTATGGAGTAGGGACTAGACTATCAATTGTGTAGGATGATTTAATATGGTCTTTCAATAAGGCTAAGGATGAGTATAGCTTTATTACAAAGTCCCTCAATGAACCAACTTACAATTGGTGGCATAAGTATCTATGGGAGTGGCAGATTCCTTCAAAAATTGAGTGTTTTGTGTGCCTTTGTTTGGAAAACAAAATCACCACCTAGGATTCTTTAATGAATGGTGGATGGGTTGGTGAAATGTGTGTGCTTTATGTGGTTGTGTGGTTGCGTTGGTGATACATCTATTTGTGGATTTTTCATTTAGGCTTATATGTTTTTGATGGAGGTAGCACAATTTATGAATATTCAATCAGTTTAGGATTTCCCCGATCTTTTGACAAATCTTTGGCATTGGCATTCAAGGGAATGTGGGTTTTATGACCTTCATGTCTTCTTTTGCTGGTCATTATGGAAGATGAGAAACAATGTGATATTTGATAATATTAAACCTTACTCCACTCAGGTTTGTGTTTCCTTTATCACTATGTTGAAAGATTTCCCACCATGGCCTCTGTTACACTCCAAACATGAGATAGTCGGTGACCCGACTCGTATAAAATATCATGTTGGTTTCTTTGATGGTGTGTTAGCTAGTGGCACTTGTGGTGGTGGCATTTATCTATGCATCCGAGCGTCTCACTTATTTCGTTTTAATATGGGGTGTGGGATGGGATCCAATACTAGTGCTGAATTGTTAGAGTTGTGGTGACTAACTTCTATTGTTCACTCGATGGGTTTCCTTGTTCTTGACATTTTTGGAGATTCTATGTTTATTGTGGACTGGGCTAATCAAAAGTCTGCTCTCAGTGCTTTGGCTCTTAATCAGTGGTGCAGCCGCAGAGAATTTTCATTCCTACAACATTTTGTGTATCTATAGGGAGCACAATTATGTGCGAATCATGTATCTAAAGAAGCTTTTAAGTTATGGGAGGGAGTTTTAACTTTTGAGGAATTTGAGGACAACGTGAAGATCATTCATGGGTCCCTCAATGTATTTAATTGTTGATGATTGGTTGATGAGTTTTATTGGAAAAAAGATTATTGCCCTCCCTTATCCTTAGCAATGTACTTTGTTACCTTTAATTCTCATTGAATATCAAGAAACATTTTTTTCGTTCTAAAAAAACAAAAAAAAGAAATAAATATAAGAAAATCCTCTTTTTATGTAATACCTTATCTATTATGACAACTAAGTCTATCTCTCTAACATCATCACAACTACACCTTGTTCCTCTCTCTCGTAGGCTATCCCATTATGTCATTAAGGAAGAAGTTGACCCTACGCACCTTTTCTCCACCTCTTTCATAGGCATGTCCAAGCTTCTCCTAGAAACTATTTTTTGTTTGAACGGACAACACAACACAAACCGACAACAAAGTCTTTTCGGTCTATTATTTGTTTGAACAAACACCAAAACACAAACTGACAACAGTGGAATGAATTTTCACATTGATACTTGCCGTCATTATTAACACAAGTAGCATATACAACTGCTTGTTAACAAAAGTAATACAGCTTTCTGAAGTTTATGTGAAAAGAATTTAATTCAATTCATCAAATTTAGCTAACAACCACATACTTACTTGATCTAAATGTCTTTGTATATACTGTGAAGGCATAACCTTCATCTATCTTGATATACAATGGATATATGGTCTCTGCACTTGATAAGACTCTTATAAGAATTTTAAAAATATTAGGATCTTCCTGTCTCCCTTGCGCTCCATTACCTCAACGGCTTGCACTAGTAAAACATTTAATGGAATCTCAACTCCATAAGTCTTCTATCCCATCCTAAATTATATAGTTATTGCACCGAGATGGGGGAGATCTTCTAACATTATGTAATGTTATTATTTTCAGCCCAATATGGGGGAGATCTTCTTACATTATGTAAATTTAATATTTTGTTACTAACAAAATAATAAAAAATAAAAATTATAAATATCCGCCAACATGTTAGTCTGAAAAACAACATGTTGTAATGTTCCTACCTAACAAACTATAAAAATAAAAAAATTAATTATCAGCCAAAAAAAATGTGGATCAAATATGGGAAAGATATTGCTACCTAACAAAATAATAAAAAATAAAAAATTGAATTATCCCCCCAAAAATGTTGCCTTGCACATGATTTTATAATTATCAGCAAAAAAAAATGTGGGTCAAAGATGGGGGAGATGTTCCTACCTAACAAAAATAATAAAAAATGAAAAAAATGAATTTTCCAAAAAAAAATGTTGCCTTGCACATGGTTTTAAAACTCGACTCCTACACAACCCATGGTTTTATTGTACATGGTTTAGGATTGGTTTGAATCAAATCAATGGCTATATATAGGACAAACCAAAGCTGAGAGCTCCTTGGGTGCAATAACTAATAAGAGTTTTGCACCTCTAGAGATTTGATCTCTCTCGGCCCTTGATAGAGCCTAGTATTTAGATCTAGTATACATATATCAACATAGAGCCTAGGATTTAGATCTAGTATACATATATAAACAGAGGACACACAAAAGCTCAGAACTCCTTGAATGCAATAACTAAGAAGAGTTTTGCACTTCGAAAAATTTGATCCTTCTTTACCGTTGATAGAACCTAGGATTTAGATCTAGTATACATATTAGTCTTTCATACATATTAGTCTTTCAGCTTTCTCCAAAAGTCTTTGTATGTCCCATTTTGCATCTCACAAATATCGCCATCCTATATCCGAGCTAAAGGAATTAGGTTATCATATTTGAAAGCATGGCTTAGAATTTTGGCCGCAGGGAGTCTGGGTAGTGACATAAACAACCTCACAGATGTGGTATTTGAGCTTCTTGGCTCCCTGATCTTTCCGGAAGGGCAACGCGGGATTGGAGTTGGGATTCTTTTCGAGAAAAGAAGCCGATTCCATACTATCCCAGGACCCACACTCCAATCCCTATTATCTTCGTACCGTCCAGAGAATCATAGAAGGAATAGGATAGTTTGACTTGACTCGTAGTAGTATGACTTGACTCGTGCTTTCAGCAGTATGAAAGCACATCCTGTTTCTTCGAGCTGGATATGTACATTCTGCTCAAAGGGAACGCCTCTGCTGAGCTCCTTTGAACTCTCCCAGAACCAACCCGAGTCCACTATTTTCACGGCGCAATCTATCTCCTTTATGAACGCTGCTGCCGGATCACGAGACAAAATCGATGGGCAGGATGATAATTAGGTGTGCCCTAAATGTTTTCAGATCACTTTATAATAATGCGCAGGAAACGAAAACTAAACCCTAACTCATACCTCAGGCAGATTTAACATCGCTGTATTATCACTATCGGATCCACCATTCCACACTGCAAAGGTTGCAGCCTGCGCACAATGATGATGGTTATATAAGAGAAATAGAAAAGATAGAGAAATGAGATTGAAATATCATGCATACATGCCCATGAATGTCTAAGGTTTTTTTAGAATGGCCACATTGATATTACTTCTTTTCTCTAGCACAGCGGCCACTCTGGCCATGTGGGCGATTGCATCACGAATGTCGCAGCCATTCTGAGGCTCATAGATACTGAATGAAACTCACTTTCAGCTTTGGATTTGGTGTGGCTGAATAGATGCGGAATGAAACCCACTCTAATCAGCCACAAAGCCACAGCTCAAAGTGGGCTTCATTCGGTATCTATGAACCTGAGGATGGTTAGGACATTCATGATGCAATCGCCCACATGGCCAGAGTGGCAGCTGTCCTGGAGAAAATAAGTAACATCAATGTGGCTATTATCAAAACCCTTCCACATTCGTGGGTTTGTATGCATCATATCGCGATCTCATTTCTATGTTCTTTTTATTCCTTTTATATCAAGATCATCTTTGTGCGCAGGCCGCAATCTTTGAAGTGTCAAATGCGGAATCGGATAGCGATAATATAGCGATTTTATTAGTTAGGGTATCCCGCCCATTATTATAAAGTAATCGGAAAACAGTTATGGCACAGCTAATTATCATCCT
>LPNX010977673.1:95276-107314 GCA_001517045.1 Pseudotsuga menziesii
CAAGAGTCTTACCTAGTGTAGAGGCTATATATCCATTTTATATCAAGATAGATCAAGGTTATACCAGGGAGTATACAAAGGTATTTAGATAAGGTAAGTATGTGGTTGTTAGCTAAAGATTTGATTAATTGAATTAAATTCTTCTCCACGTTAAAAATAAATGTATTAATTTTGTGAACAAGTAATTGTATATGTTATTTGTGTTAACACTGATGGCAAGTAATGTATCTGCAAAATCTATTCGTCTTGTAGGTTCAAACAAGTAATAGATTCTCGGAGAACCTTGGTAATACATATGGGAGAACCTTGGTAATACATATGGAAGGGGTGGTGAAAAGGCCAGCAAGGTAAACTTCCTTTATGACATATTGTTGGGATAGCCTACGAGAGAGAAACAACAAGGTGTAGCTGTGATGCTAATGGACGAGGTTTGGGGCTCATAAATCATTTATGTCAAAATTAGAGAGATTGTAATAGTTGTGTCAAGGGGAAGGTATTATACAAAATAAATGTATATTAATTTTTTTTGGGTGCATGTCTATCTTTTTAGATTGTTATTTAAAGTTATTTCATTTCATTGTTGTTTCTAGTTATTTCACCTAAAGATATAGACAAAGCCTTAAAAGGGATGGTGTGACTCACTGTTTTTATATGGTTAGGAGTTAAATATGGGAAGGTACGGCTAATCTCTTCCAGGTTGTATGGGGACGGATGCTGTGTTACGGCTACTGCTAGGACTCGCTCGTTTTATACGGATAGTTTTATATGGAGAGTAATAAGCACCCCGCAGCGCATCAATTAATGTTGCAGCTGTGGGGCAAAGCAACCGTCGGATCTGATCCCACTGTTGATCCAATGGTTGATGTGCCCCACAGCCGCACCATTAATTGTTGTGCTGCGGTCCGGCTTGTTCAGTCTAGATCTGTGATGTAAAGGATGGAAGCATATTATATAACACGCTCACATGGAAAGGATGAAAGCATACCTTTAGGTACTTTGATATATGATTGAATTGTAGTTTTCTAATTATTTAATAAAATCTAAAAATATATTTAACAAAATAGGATTTTCTTAGAGTTATTTAGGTTGAGGGTATCCCTCTTTTGTTATGTGTGCAAAGCTTCAAATATTGTTGTTTCTTATTACTTTATTTCCGTTTTGCAAGTTTATTGGGGTTTTTTGAATATGAATGTGTTTTTAATGAGCATTTTGTTATGAATTTTGTGTTTAATTGAGTTTCTTTGAAATCTCTAAGATAATGGTACTAAGTGTGCTTATGAGTGTATACTATACAAGTGGAAACTCTCCTAGTTAAATTAGATGTTAGACGATTTACCTTTGTTGTGAGAGTTATTTAGGTTAAGGGTATCCCTCCTTTGTTATGTGTTTAATGTTTCAATTGATGTTTCTAGTTGTTTCACTTAAGGTTTCTAATGCATTATGTTGAGATTATGTGTCTCATTAATTTTTTTTGAAACTTACAATATAATGGTACTAACTAGTAAGTATGCTCTTGGGTGCATACTTGACAATTGGAAATTCATCTCATTAAGTTGGATGTTGAGAGATTTACTCTGTGTTCTATGTAATTGTGGAAAGTGGATGCTATGATTTTATAAGGTGGGTACTATTTTAAAAGAATTGTAAAAATTATATTATCTATTCAATGACAATATGGTTAATGATCTCAAGGGTCTCACAAGCAACCGAGTTTGAATTGTTACTCTTGACCATACAAAATATTGAACTCACACTTGTAAATACTAGTTTTTGAAATGAGTTCATATGAATTTGATTGTGGATATTTTCAGAGTCGTATGACATAATGAAAACCTTCATATGAAAATGAGTTCATATGAAGGTACATACTTCAGGATCTAATAAATTCATAGAAATTCTCATGATCCATATAGGATATCTATATGAAGACTATCTTTCACGAGAATGCACCATAAAATAAAGGAAATAAGTTTTTTATGAACTTTTATACTTGTGGTTTTATCCTGTCATGCTAGAATGATAGCTCTTGTTTAACAAGTGTTGCATATCTTCCCTTAAATTTTCTTATATTTTTATTTGTGCTTTTATTGTGATGATTACATTTATGGTGGATTTCTATGCTTGTTGTTTTTATCTTGTTTTGCAAGATAATGTAAGTTTTTTTTTTAATAATTGCTTCAAATATTCAACTTAGTCAAGCATTATTTCAATTCTCATTTAATTTTATAATCAATTCTATTTTCCATTTTTGAAGGATGATACAATTACATTATTGTTACCCCTTAGTGATCTCTAATCTACATAAGTTAACTTTTTGATGTTTATTCCAGTTCTAATCTTATAATGTTTCAATGGTCTTGGGCCATACTGCAATTGGAGGAGAGGGTTTGAATTCTACAATTGTTAATTGAAGCAGAATGATTTTGGTCTTAGCTAACTTTATGGCCCTATCTAGTAATGGTAGGTGTTGCAGTTTAATATTTGTTCTTAATTGGTTGGCATATTGAATATTTAGTTAATTTGGTCTATTGATTTTAAGGTGGTTTGTTTCAAAAGTTGAATTTTTGTGGTTATATTCTATGACCTAATGGATTCTCCAAAGACCCTTTATTTTAGATGTTAGTGTAATTTGGGATGTTTTCTATATTTTTTAAGGAGAAAAACTTATTTTATATTCAAGTTATACAATCATCAAGTTCTTAAAGCACAATTAGAAAAGACCCTACAAATTGGTATCATTTAAGATAATATCTCCAACAAATAAACATCTTTCTTATAATATTTTAAATTACTGTTTTATTTTTGAGATTGGTTGTTTATGGAAAGAGCATGCAAATCTTTGAAGGAAAAGTCCTAAATTTTTTAAGAAAAAAAATACCTATACTTTCATGGTTTCGACTTGGACTAAGAGAAAAATAGAAAAGAGACATGAATTTTGTTATGAACATATATCAACATAACAATGGAATGACAATAGAGTATTTTGTGGCCGGCATGGTAACCATGGTAACCACATGAAGTCATGCTTTATAATTACTTAGGAAGACTAATGTTGAAGCCTCATATCGTCACCCACCGAGCCCTCTCCATCATGGGAAATCCATTGCAACATTCGACCATCGAGAAAATCATGACTGTGGGTCCTAAGCCATATAATTTAACACACTATATAGTTCAGCGTAGTGCTTGGCACATGTAATAACCCTAACGGAATCTTGGTTGTCCTGACATTTTCACGCGAACTGTCAGATTTGCATCGTGACATTTTTACGTATTGAAGGGAGATTCTGTTGAAATAACCATAGAATCTAGAAGAGAAAAACTAGGCGAGGGAAGAAAGTAGACCGGGTATAGGAAATTAAGAAAAAGAGTGGATTTTTATGGGGATACTGAGAAGAGCTTTCGCTATAGATAGTGAACACAAGAGAAGAAGGTAGCTTGGGAGGGCACTGGTTGGATAGATAAAATTAATGAAGGAGATAGGATGAAAGAAAATAAAAAGAATGAAGACAAGGAAGCAGAGAGAGAGACCGGAGAAGGAGGAAGACGATAGAATAGATACAGAGGAGATTATGAGATGGAGGAGAAGAGGAATAGAGAGGACCAAAAGAAATGACCAAGGCTGCTCAACAGAAAAAACAAAAATATTAATTTTGTTGTGAATTTTTGAGAATTTGTATTTCTAGTTGAAATTGAGAGTAGGATTATAATTTTGTTTGCATTAAGATGTACCGGACTAATTAAGCTTAAGCACTCCATTTAGGCACTATCAATATAAATTCCATTGGTTTATTGGAGTAAGATAGAGCCAATATAATGAAGAAATTTATGTTTGTCTATGTTTTAGTTACTATGTTCATGTGGATCACTTGTTCTTTTTTGAGAATTTGTCTCCATGTGTTTTAGGGCTTTTTATGCTCTCTTGTATATGTATGAACTTTTTATATAATGTATTTTTATTAGTCAATTTTAGACACCCAAAAATCCAGCCATGTTAATGGTTAGTGTGGCTCAAATTAGTTGCAATCTTCGAGTGATTTTGATTCACTGGTTGTGATTTCTTAGCCAATGGTTGAAATTAACTCACTAGAGCTGATATTTCTAACAAAGAAAAAGAAGGTATGTGTGACTCAAAAAAATGGAACGAATAATCTCAAAAAGAGAAGTATATTATTTATATATGAAGTTAAGAAGGTATGACACAATTACTCAATAAGACCTTGTATTACCTTAGAAATTATGATAAACCTTAAGCAACATTTTTGCAATGACCACCACATATAGATGCATGAATAAGAATACAAAGATAAAAATGGTAGGAAGATATCTTTCTCATATCTTTTATTGGGCTGTAAAATGCAGGATTTAAACATAGATGCATGGATAAGAATACAAAGATAGAAAGAGAAGGAAGATATCTACCTCCATATCCCTTATTAAGATATAAAATGCAGCTTTTAAACATAACTAAATAGAAAATATTTTTAAATATTTAATTTCAAAACACATAATACAAGCCTTTTTAACTTTTATACACCTAGAAAAAGAATTATATAAATAAATATAAACTCATATCTTAAAAGTAAAATATAACCTCAAAAACCAAAACCATTACATAGTTCATTACATAAATCATGCCTTGCAAAGTTCATATAAATAAATAGAAAACATCCATGTTATAGAGGCCTCTATTCAACAAATGGGAAAACTACACCGATATTTCTCCATATCTTTTATTGGAATATAAAATGTAGGTTTTATACATAGATGCATGGATAAGAATATAAAGAGGAGGAAGATATCTTCCTCTATATCCTAGTTTTTAAAAATAATTAAATAAAAAATATTTTAAATATTTAATTTTAAAGTATATAATACAAGTATTTTTAATTTTTATACACTTATAAAGAAGTATATAAATAAATATAAACTCATATCTTAAAAGAAAAAGATAACTTGAGAAAAACAAAACCATTACATAGTTCGTTACATAATTCATGCCTGAAAACAATTGCAAAGTTCATATAAATAAATAGAAAACATCCATGTTCTGGATGCCTCTCTTATACAAATGGGAAAATTACACTCATATTCCTCTTTTATGTGTATTAGGATTCATTTATATATGATATTCATAGATCTCATATTCCTCTTTGCAAGGACCTTGATGAACATTTTTGGGGTCATAATAAGGTTGGTGGATCATACTCTTCATGTCTTGGATATAAAACATATTTTATTAAAGAGGGCGATGACCATGTTTGGTGGTGGAAATGATTTTTTAAAGCATGATATTTTCTAAATATTAAGTGGTTTCTAATTTCTTTTTTTTAACATAAACTAGAAAGTGATTATATATTAAAATTGTTGTGCACAACCATTCAGTACATAGACAATGGAAAACTGAAGAAAAGAAGCTGGGATAGAATAGCGGAGCGCATTGAGGATCATTTCTTGACCCACTAGGTTGGCATGCCTCGTGAGGCTCCGATGGCACCGACTGCTTTCCCTTCACTTTTGGGCCAATTTTTTCCCATTGTTAAAAGACTGTATTCTGTAGTATTTTTCGTCTCCTCGATGATGAGGATAGACTTAGATTCCATTCATTTGAATCTTTTTATATCTACTAGTTTTTTTTGACCTCCTAATGCTTGGCAGCTCCAGGAGACAAGCTCTATTATTTCTTGTTAGGACAAGGCACCCTATGTCATGTCCCCATACCCCATAATCTGGATAAAATAAAAATGTTTCTTCAAGAACCTTTGTTCTCCTTCGAAACATAAGACATGGGTGTTGATACAAAATTCTACCTTCCTTCTCAGGATTAGAAACCACTGTAATATTCATTCCACCCTTAATAGATCCCTTCTTTGACCAAAGTGATCATTTTTGCTTTGACTTGTCCTTTCTACACTTCTCCTTCCCCCTTCCGCACTTCCGCTTTCCACCCTTTTGAGATCGAAACTTGGGAGTCAAAAAATCAAATGCTCGATGAAGTAAATGGTCAACCTTCCACCTTTTGCCTTCAGCACTTCTGATTTCTACCCTTCCGACCTCATGACTTGCAAATCAAAAAATCAAGGTGCGATGAAACACACAATGAATTTTCTACCTTCTGATATCAGACTTCAAAAAATCAAAAAATTATCCCTTTTCCTTAGGACTCTTCTACGCTTCCGACATCCTCCTTCTGCACTCGAACTTTGAAAATCAGAAAACCCCACTTTCTACCTTATTTTCAACTGCCCTCTTTGCCTCCTGTCTTCCACCTTCCGCAAGAGGATCCTAGGGTGTGGAAACAAAACAATTCTGCCATGTTCAACTTTTCCTCTTCCCGTTTCCTCCTTCCGCCTTCCGCGGGAGAATTCCAAAGGGAAGAAACTCAACTATTGTTACTTTAGCTGCATTTTTGTCTCTGTAACATGCATTCTAGCCTCCATGAACTTAGGAAATTGCATCACAAAAACACAAGGCATATAAAGATGTAAACTTCTACTTAACCATCAATAAGCATTCAACACAACACAACAATTCATTAGCAAATACATTTCATAACAAACATAACATAGATACTTATCTTAATGATTAAGATGTCCTGCAGCTAGTTGTTGTTGCAACGTTTCATCCAACCATAGCCTAGTGTCTTCATTAATATCTCAACACACCACCACCCCCGAGCTCGGCATGATTTCCACAAGGAACTATGGAAACAACATGGTTCCACATAGCCAAACTAGCACACTGTTGGATTTCACAAAATACTAAGGAAACAAGCCAAAACACAACAAGACACAACCAAACCAACTAACAGTTAGGCTTATCACGTTACTAAGGAAATGGAAAGGTATAATTTCTAAGCTAGTGAGCTCAACCACAGACCCATGGGTGCCTACACAATATTTGGCTTGGCCTCCTCAATTTCTACACCACCCAACATAGGGAAGTATTCCCTTCATTGCTACACAGTCCCTTAGGCCATACCTTCCCTTTCAGTGCTCTTCAGGGTGTGCATAAAGGAATTTCGACCCATCTTGATCTGTGTGTGACATTCCTTCCTTCACTAGGTTTATCAGCTAAGTCTGGCCCTCTTCTACTCCTTGGTATTCAAACCAAAACATGGATGCACAATACAAAAATTCTCAAGGAAAAAGCACAGCCACATAGGCTTCACTCCATAACATGGAGAAAATAGGGTGTCATGCTACAATTTAACTTAGTCACACACTACTGAACCACACACTACTGAATCACAACTTAGGATGGTCGAACACCCACACTGCGCGTCTCTAGGGAAATTCAGAAATCACAGAGGGTCACACTCTCATAAAATCAAGAGATATCCACTACCCAATCACTCAACAAAACATGAATTTCTCCGTGAGGATGGAATGGCCAACATCAACAACCCATAACAGAAAGTTGACTCCCCCCCTCGCAGGCTCCACGAATAGCGGGAATTAGCCCAATGTTCAGCGCGACTCAGATATGAGGGAATGTGCATGCATTTCGATGTGGGTTTACTTGCTGCAGAAGCAGAATATGGTTCCTTCAGAATACAAACTTGCAGGCTTGCTCAGTCAATCCATCACACTACCATGCCTTGCTATGCCCAAGGCATTAACTGCCTCAACCAACTTCTAGAAGAAATTGATGATTTGAGGACAAAGGACAAAGGATAAAAAGGGAAGTTGTGGGTTAATGGGTTTCCCAATTGACATATGGTCACACCCTATTGGCTCAGGGGTTTGACTAAATCCCCTCCGTATCCCTTATGGAATCACTCCCCCGTCTCTTTAATGTTTGTAGTTCCATATCTAGTTGTGGTATTTTATTAATTTGTTCATTTACATGGTATATCAAAATATATATACTGTTCTTGACTTAGCACCAAAAGCATAGGTATCAACCTCGATCACTTATCCATAAAATATCAATCAATGGTAGGGCCTTGCCTTTGAGATTATCTCCATGATTTTCATACAACATTTACATCATGCAAAATTAAATACCATGGGGTCAAAACTGGGGTATTACAATCCCCTCCCCCTTACAAAAACACTGTACTAAATGCTTTACAAAATAAAATAAAAACGGATGTGCCAACTGCATGGCTTCCGCTAGATCCCATGTAGCCTATTTAGGACTATAGTGCTCCCATCACACCTTTACCTGTCTAATGGATCAATTCTGGAGCATTATGACCTTCCTGTTGAGGATGCCCAATGACTCTGTTTGGAATTCTCCCTTGGGTTCCACCTGAATCGCATCCCAATCAATCACATGGTTAGATTTATGTACATATTTATTAAGCAAAGAATCATGAAAAACATTATGAGCTCTAGTGCTAGCAGGTAATGGAAGTATATATGAAACTGGCCCTATTCTTTCAAGCACTTCAAATGTCCCAAAATATCTAGGTGGAGCTTCACACAACTTCCAAGCTTCAAGGAACTCTTCCTTGCCCTCAATATGAGGTAAAAATGCTCCCCAACACTAAACTCTTTGACCACCCTATGCTTATTTGTATATATTTTCTATTTTTCTTGGGCTTCTTTCAGATTTTGCCTGATCTTTGCAACCTCATGCTCCAACTCCTTGAGCGATTCTGGACCAAGCATAATCATGTCCACTGGATTATCTTCCATACATGGATTCATATGGACTCATTCCCAAGGATGCTTGCTTTCCATTATTATAAGAAAACTCTACCAAGTGTAAATAATCCTCCCACTTGGCACTAATACATTTGGGCATATTTTTCCATGAAATATTTCCATGTTTTGAACATTCGTGGATTAATAATTCATTTTTTTTAACCTTGGTGGAAAAACTGTGGCAATATCGATGTTTTTAATTTTCCTCAAACTTTTGTCTCTATATCGACGATATATGGCTAATTTAATTATTTGAAAGTGGGTACAATTGGGACCTCATTGTGGGAAATCAAATGAACTTATTTTGACTTACATATTGCCATTTGAGGTACTTTCTATAGATTCGACAGGATCACTTTGACTTTCTGAGCATACTACCATTGGCTGAAGCTTTCAAATGCAAGAAAAAAATATTCAAATTAATGGATTTATGGCAGAGCATACCAGGCTATATTATGACAGGAGATATGATTTTTTATGGACATAGATTGGAGCAGGAAATTAAGAAAAGGAGTCACTTGGACAAAAATTCCACAAAATATTTAGCATAATATCATATATAATGAATGCACCTACAACAAACTAATACAATTAATCCTTTAAACTACTAGTAGAAGTCACACCTGCCAAACCAATCCAATCTTTCAATGACTCTTGGTTGTTTATGCGTAGCTCAGTAAGCATGCAACCTTTTTTAGCCGTAAATAGTTTTTTATTTCCATGTCCTAGGAGGCCAACCTCATCACCTATTTATTTTTGTAATCATTAACCAAAATTTATTTAATTTTCCACATCATCATCATTTTCATTTTATTTTTTATGCCAAGACTTGGCCTTCTCTTATGCATGCATACCCTTATTCAACTGCTCATATGGGGATCTTTGATCTTCCAATAAGTATGCCCACAATCTCCATCTTCAAGGTTCCAGTAGGTGATGTATTTAGATGCCTAGAGGCGGTGCTGAGAAGATGCCCGTAATAGGCAATATCTTATGCCCGCAATTTTCCTCATTTAGCATGCCCGCCCAATCTTCTGGAGATTCCTGCAATATTTTCCTTGTCCACTATTTTATCATGCCTACAGCCATCTCTGTCATCAATTTTTCTTGTCTAGTGTCATGCCACGATCTCTTTGTCATATTTGCACCAACATCTTTGTCTTTCCCAAATCATCTTCAAATGACCACAGAATTGGTCATTTGACTCTCTAGAGGTTCCATACTTGTCATGCTTTCTTGTCAATGTCATTATGCATGTCCTTAGTAATCTATGTCCTTCATGTATTGTTCCAATTACACCTTGCCATGTCATCATGCTTAGACACCTATTCGAATCTCTATTTGTTATTTATTGTTTTAATGAAATAATTAATTAAAACTTCTTCTAAACATTGCATCTCACCAACAGTAAGATGTGTCTCTTCAAAACTCTGTCTTAATTCTTTTTATTAAATTTTTGTTTATTTTTCTAAATACATTCATGTAGCTTCTTATTTAATAAACTCTTTTTATTATTTTTCACTAGCTTTGCAGGTCCATCTTTTGCATATATGACCATCATAATGCAAATTGAAAGTATGGCTGGATATCCACCTCAACAAGGCTCATATCCATGTCACATTGTACCGTCATGGCATTGATGCAGTTTTGCGGCATTTCCTTACTTATGATGAGGATGAAGTAGTTTTGAATGGATGTCACTCAGGAGCGTGTGGTGGTCATCTTTCTGGGGCGGCGATCATCTTTCTGGGGTGGTGGTCATCTTTCTAGGATGGTTATTGCCTAGAAAATATTACGTGCTGGGTATTTTTGGCCCTCGATCTTCAAATACTGCATAGAGGTCATAAAAGAATTCCCTTATTGTCATCTGTTTACATAAAAAAAGTGCACCCATCCCGCTCGGTTACATCATGTCATAGAAGTTGGTACCTTTGCAAAATGGGGCATTGACTTTGTGAATTGTAAGCATACCTTAGCCGGGGGGCATGGTTACATTATTTTGGTTTTGGACTATTTCACTAAATGGGTTAAGGCTATGCCTACATACGCTAAAGATGGAAAAAAACTGCTTTATTTCTATCCAACCATATTATTGCCAGATTCAAAGTCCCCCAGGCCATTATGACCGATCATGGTTCACACTTTCAGAATAAGATGATGTCGAAATTGAGTGCTAAGATAGGTTTTATCCATGA
The DNA here is from genome assembly GCA_001517045.1 of Pseudotsuga menziesii. Classification (NCBI taxonomy): domain Eukaryota; kingdom Viridiplantae; phylum Streptophyta; class Pinopsida; order Pinales; family Pinaceae; genus Pseudotsuga; species Pseudotsuga menziesii. The sequence goes on from LPNX010977673.1 coordinate 106,126, forward strand.
CAACTCCACACCCTACTACCCATAGGCCAATGGCCAAGTCAAAGCTATGAATAAACTATTTGAAACCATGCTTCAACGGATGGTATGACAATCCAAATCGAGCTAGAATTTGCAACTATTCTCCATATTATGGGCCTACAGGACCATTGTCAATACATCCACTAGATTTACACCATATCAATTGGTATATGGGCTAGAGGCCACTCTTCCTATATAGTGTGATAACCCTTCCTTGAAGCTCTTTGTAGAATTGTTACACACACACCACTTCGGAATAAGAACAGTTCTTATATTTAAATAATATCGATGAGACCCATCGCAATGCAACCTTAGAAAATGAGGTGCATAAATGATGAATTAAATCCCAATATGACAGATATGTTCAACCTCGTTCTTTCAACGAGGGTGACCTGGTCTTGACTTATGACCAGAAACAAGATAAGTTGGGATATGGAAAGCTGGAATCTATGTGGCGTGGGCCTTACATTGTTAGTTTTGTATTAGATAAAAGGTCTGATGAGTTGATATATTACAATGGGATTCCCCTCAGAGATCCCCACAATGGGCTCTACCTTAAAAAATTATATGCCTAGGACATATAGCATAGGTTTGCTTTATATAGTGTTTATAGAGTGCTCTGTGTTTTTCTTGAAAGTATGATTTTATTGTGAATGTAAGGTGTGTCCTTCACAAACTTGATTATGTATCCTTATGTTCAAAAAATGAACAGATGACCACTTATGTCGGTTTTGCAGATGGTGCTAATCAATACACTTTGAATATATCATCAACAACTTGGGCATTATACTCTCTTACTGGTGATCTGGTGAGTTCAGGAGGAACTTGTTTGGGTTCCGCGACAAACAATCTTGCAGAGTATCATGCAATGATTGGTTTGTTGAATGAAACTCTAGTTAATGATGTGACTTGGATTAGGGTTTACCTAGATTCGGAGTTAGTTGTACATCAGTTAAACCGAATCTACACTGTACAGAATCCCTTACTTCTTCATACATTCCAAAGGGTTAGGTTATTGGAAATGTATTTTGAACAAGTCTCTTATCAACATATTTTGAGGCACTTGAATTATGTAGTGGATTCATTAGAAAATTTTGTCCTAGATTCGTATCTTGCTCATAGTTAAAAGTTCATTTTAATTTTAATTTTATTTTATTCATTGAATCTCATA
>LPNX010977679.1:6238-29558 GCA_001517045.1 Pseudotsuga menziesii
CAGCTAGACTCATGCATGGGAATTCAAATTGTCCCTTAGTTATTCGAATTCTTCACTGAGTTAAGCCATGGCTCATGCATGGTATTGTAATCCTTTATTGTTTATATAATATACAGAGAGGAAACTTATTTGGTTCCTGAAAAATTCCAATTCATGAGTAATTGTTAATAATTCTTTGATGAGATTGAATCTTAGTTCCTAGATCAATGTGCAAGAATTAATACTCTACAGCCCAGTATGGAGGAGATCTTGTAAAGTTATGTAACGTTATGTTAGCTATAAATAATATTGCCGACTGTGAGGGACATGTAATGTTACATAACGTTATGTTGGCTATAAATAATATTCTCGATTATGAGGGAGGTTACATAATCTTATGTCGGCTATAAATAATATAGCGATTAAGAGGGATATGTTGTAACGTTACTTTTTACTTCTAAACACACATTAATGAATTATCAATAAATGATAATTGATATTATTACATATGTAATACATCCTTATAAAGGAAAAGGGATTTGCATGAAGACAACTCAAGCTAGCTCATAAAGTAGGCTTACTAATTATGATAAACCCCATAGTTGACTAAAGCACTTTCCCAATCTATTAACCATCTCATGAATTAGAAATAGCATGTGTGAGTGATTATGATTGAAGGAAAGACTTGCTAATCCTAGAATATGGAGAGAAAACAATGGAGGATGGGTTGGCAACAAAAGTTTCCAGTTTCCTAGTTGACTAGCTTTACCTTATCCATAGAAAAGTAGGAAAGCAAAAAAAGTAGAATAAAGCAGAATCTATTGTAAAGCACAGCTACCAATTTTGGATGGCCATAAAGTGGTCAAGATTAACCCAGAATGAGAAATAAATCATTCCTAGGATATAGATGGCAAGTGTTGACTCTAAGGTGGAAGTGGCTGCCAACTATATAAGCTAGTGGGTAGGAAATTAATCAAATAATGATTAATTATTTTATGACTGGGTTTATTATATTCCAACACCCCCCTTTAAGCCTGACTTTATGATGGTATTCCTAAACTAATCAGAAATAAATATGCATATAGGGCCCAACAATAAATCTATGGTCACCCTTTTACAATTTATCTTGTCCAAAGAAATGAGGAAAGAAGAAAAACCTCAAGGGGAAAATCCTCCCTTAAGAAAGGACATGAAAATAAATACCAAAAATGCTGAACTACTAGTGTTGCTGCTACTCCAAACTAAATTCTGATGTCTGGAGGAATCTTCTTCTTGGGAAGAAGATAAATCTGCTCACTTGGATCAAGGATAGCTATAGGTCCATGTAGAACAACTGAGATCCAATAATGTGAAGGCAATACTGAAGGATCTTGAGACTTGTAATAACCTCCAAAATGATGACATGACTTGAAATTCAAACCAGTTTAGTTGAAATGAGCTCTAGATAGGTGAAATAACTATCCAAGTGAGTGTATCATGTCTCCATTTCATTTACATAGAGAGGATGTGTGCAAGTGATCATGTAGGAACATAGAGAAGGAATGGGATCAAAGAGTGCGAATGAATGGGCTCCATGGGTTGATATATCTTCCAAAGAATCCAAGAGATCACAAATAAGCACAAAAGTAGACTCATGGGAATATACTAGTACAGAATCCTCTATGGTAGAAGTATGAGAGGAGGAAAGATAGTAATGTTCAAAATATTCAAGGAGGCTCTAAGAATGAGTGCCAAGAACAAAGGAGGAGCTGCAGAAGCACATGGGATCAAGTATGGTAAGTGGAAAAACACTAGAAGGACTTGATGTAGCTAAGAAAAAATCCTGGAAGTCACTGGGTTGCGCACCATCAACAAGAGAGGCATGCACAAAGTGTGAGAGGTCTGGCATATGGATCTTAGAATCCATGATAGAAGACATAGATAACAGTAAATGTGTGAGTGAATCATCAATAGCAATAGCAGCTCCATTAGTCACTTATTTTTCATCAACGACATCATAAGAAGATGAATCAAGATCTTCTACTTCAAGACACACAAAAAAATATGGCTCTTCAATATTTTCTTCTTGATTGAAAGAGGAAGCATTTGAATCAAAGAGAGTAGTAGCAACAGGAACTATATGAGAAACTTCTTCTGCATGATCAAATTCATCAGAGACTGTAGAGGCCGAGACATCTTGAGAGAGAGAAATCATTGAGGAGCTAGAGGCACTCTCCACATAGCTAGAAGGATCCTCATTGTCCTTTCCCAAAACTCTATCCAATGTTGTCCAGAGATCCTTTGGGTAATCAACAAAATCAACAAGGTAGCGCATGGATGGAGAGATATCTAGACAAATAGCTCCAATTGCTCTATCACAGTCATTCAACCACTCACTTGGCTCTTCATAAGACTCTTCACTAGCTCCAATAGATATCGCATAGAGATATTTTCTCTTTAGATAATAAATCATCTTCAGTTTCCACTCTGAATAGCTTATGAATGGAGAAAGAAGAGGGAGTTGATACTCTTGAATCCATTCAAAGTTGAACCTACAAAATAAACCTGTAAATATGAAAAGGAGGATTAATTAATGAACTCTCAAATATTTGATATCATGTAGATCTTTGATATCCTCAGCTCTAATACCATGTAGAACTTGAAATTTGAGAACCTTAGCTCTGATACCATGCAGAAATTCTAAAGCCTTGATGGCATAAGGAATTTCAAAAACAGGTTAAGGATCTAGGCACACAATTAACCTCACAGAGAATTGTAGAGAATTAGCATAAGGAGAGAAGAAGAAGAATTAATGAACACACATTAATGAATGATCCATAAACGATAATTGATATTATTACATAGGTAATACATACTTATAAAGGAAAATGGAGTTGCATGAAGACAACTCAATCTAGCTCATAAAGCAGGCTTACTAATTATGATAAACCCCATAGTTGACTAAAGCACTTTCCCAATCTATCAAGCACCTCACAAATTAGCAATTGCATGTGTGAGTGATGATGAGTGAAGGAAAGAATTGCTAATCCTAGAATATGGAGAGAAAATAATGGAGGATGGGTTGGCAACAAAATCTTCTAGTTTCCTAGTTGACTAGCTTTACCTTATCCATAGAAAAGCAGGATAAAGTAGAAAACGTAGAATAAAGGAGAATCTGATGTAAAGCACAGTTACCAATTCTGGATGGCCATAAAGTGGTCAAGATCAACCCAGAATCAGAAATAAATCATTCCTAGGATATAGATGGCAAGTGTTGACTCTAAGGTGCAAGTGGATGCCAACTATCTAAGATAGTGGTTAGGAAATTAATCAAATAATGATTAATTATTTTATGAGTGGGTTTGTTATATTCCAACAAAGCTACCTATCCAAGATAACAATAAACAAGACTAAAGCCAACCCTTATATAGAATGGGTTCCTCTTATTTATAATATTTACAAAAACAAGCAGGGTCGACTGAGTATAACTCAGTTATTACATACTTAGGTAGCTACAAAATATCTCTATTACATTAAATGTCAACCCATACCTAGCTATGAAAGTCCTGTAATGCATTAACCACAACCTTAAATAGTCATAGAAACTTCCTTCATTATTTTGTACTAGTCATAACTAGCCACAAAACTGTCCTTCTATATTATGTTCGTTTGTCCTTTTGTAGTCTTCCTTGACTTTCTCCTATCCAGCATTAACTCTTCTACCTGCCTCTTCCACTCACTTTGGATGTGCTTTTCCTCGTCACACCACCCTATCATAGCTTCCTCTGTTCTATGCTTCCTTTCCATAATTATCCTTCCTTTCTTTGTTGCATGCATGTTTTGTCTTTCTGCGTCGGTTCAATTGCTACCTTCTTGACCTGCTTTTATCTTGCTGCGTGTGCACTTTTCCTCATTTTATTGGGTGCCAGATTCTTCTTTGTGCACTTTTCCTGGACCAAAACGTACCTCAGGTGAATTTGCAGCCATTTGATAAATGGGTTGTGGACTTTGTGGGACCAATCAACCCACCTGGAAAGAGGAGTGGTGCATGGTATATAATTACAATGACGAACTATTTCAAAAGATGGGTGGAGGCCACACCTGTTGTAGATTGCACTGCTGTGAAAAAAATGAGGTTCCTATTTGAAAACATTGTTACTCGATTTGGGTGTCCAAGGATATTGATGGGTGACTAGGGAAGTCACTTCATCAATCACAAAATCAGTGCATTAATAGAACAACTTCAGATACACCATAAGAAGAGTACCCCATATCATCCAAAAACGAATGGCACAGTGGAGGCATTCAATAAGGTGTTGGAGGATGCAATTATAAAGGTATGTAACATGAACCATGATGATTGAGATTTGAATATTCCAGTGGTATTTTGGGCATATCGCACCACTTGCAAAATATTGACAGGACATACATTGTTCAAGTTGGTGTATTGGACATAAGTAGTCATGCCGATGGAGTACATTGTTCCAATTTTTCACATCGAAGCAATGACAAGCATGGATGATGAAACAACATTAGAAGAGCTCCTGGCTCAGTTGGTGCAGCTAGAGGAAGATCACTTTGTTGTAGGTTTTCACCATTGCATTGAGAAGGATCGACAAAAAGATTGGCATGGTCGACATATCAAAAACAAACATTTTCAAGAAGGAGATTTGGTGCTGCTATATGAAAGCAAGTTTGAAAAACATCCAAGTAAGTTACAGATTCGTTGGCTAAGTCCATATCTCATTAATTCCATTACTTCAAGAGGAGGATGCACAAGGGGTGAAGATGAACTCATCATTGTTATTAATGTGCAAGTTGATGGATGATGCACTAGTAGTCCAGGCGAGGTAGCGACAATTCATCTACAGTTAGTTTCTTGTCTTGATTGTGCTTGTATCATGGATGGAACCAAAATATTATCAGGGGATGGATGTCGAAGCAGTGAAGGTTTATAAGGGAGTGCGATACTGAAACCTCTAGTATGTGAAGGAAATAGAGTGACTGAATTATTGTGCAATTTAGTTCTGGGTATATTCGGAGGTGTTCCAGGTTGCAGCAATGAAGGTTTTGTGACTTATAGAGGAATAATTGGTGAAATACCAATGAGTCATCTGGTTTGCAATTGGGCCACATGCTATTCATATGCAGGCATGATGAGACCCAGATAAGCAGTGGCCACCTACTATGTATAATATTTCTGATGCATATTTATAAACTATTATTGTTGATTGGCCCATTGTTGGCCCAGGAAAGGGGCATAAGAAGGAAGTTCACACATGCAACCCAGGAAAATGCGTCACGCACATGATAGAAGAGAAGGAATATCGCGAAGGATGTAAAGGGCTGACGAAGGCAGAATAGAGAGGCATGCAACAAAGGAAAGGAAAGTGCGGAAGCATGCAAGGGGAAAACAACCGGAAAGCAATGGATGTAGAATATAGATCATGGCCGTATAGGATGGCGTAAGCCTGTAGCTACACACGTATGAGAAGATATTTGTAAGTTAGGCTGATAGTACCTCATGTCAAGTCATGATCACCATAGGTGTAACTAGATGGGTGGTTGATGGTGACGTCTAATAGACTACCAGTATGCAGTTGGCCCTGTATGGACATGTAAATTAGTATAAATAGGAGGGATGCAATGGTTATAAGGTTGGTCTGCAAGGTTTTTGTTGATCCCTATTCAATTTTCAATAGTAGTTTGCTATTCAGTGGTAATCCATGATGGGAATTCCATTTTGTTGTAATGTCATAGTGATCAGAAGAGGAGTAGACTCAAGAAGAGTATAGTAGCAATAGAGGGGTTGTTGAGCCACAGATCTAGCTGCTGTGTGAGTAGACCTCTAGGAGTAGAAGTAGAATAGAAGAGCGAACCAGAGAGCATGAGAACTATAAGTCTGAACTTAAAGACACATCTCAATATCAGTCTACATCCTGTAGACTACAAGGTGCTATATCCTTTCTCATGCTAGATGAAGATAAAATTGGTGGTTTTTCCTATATGGGTTTCCATGTTATCTCTGGTGTTTGAATGAATGGTTAATCTGGTGAATGTATATGTGATTGATTACTATTTGCTTTCCATATAATTTTCAAATGTTACTTGAATCTCTGTTATCATTCTGCAATTGGTAAATGAATGGTCGAAATGCATTGTTGAAATGAATCTATATATATATATCAGTCTGTATGATTAATGTTTTGAACCCTGACTTAAGTCATAGAGCCAATTGGATGTGAATCAGTTGCGTCGCATAAGTTGCACCATCTGTGAGGTGGAAGGGAAGATTAGGTCACACACAATGACATATGTTTTTGCTCGGTCATGCAAAAATGACTCCTCTATACAACCATTATGATTCCTTCATTAATCTCATTGGATGCAAGCCAAAGGACTATACTTCCTTAACAATCACAGAAACATTGTTCCGGTGGTTACCCATATATGAGATATCTCAGGAGAGATTCCACCTGATTCACAGGTGTTGCTAGTGAGGCTTGCTCTATATGGCTAGTATCTCAAGTAGTTGTTGGATCGAAGGGCTACGCAAAACCTGGGTCGCGCAAGTGGGGAAAATTTCCCAAAAAATGCTTCCGTTGCTGGGACCCTATTGATTAAATCAGGGAGATGTTGTGGCACCCAAAGAAGGAGGATATAGAATACTGGTTGGATGCTAAAACGCTGGTGTTCACACAAGAAGAGAGCACAGGAACACAGTTAAGCACAGAAAGATGGTTAGATGAACATATATACTATGATATTCATGAGATTTTCTTTGTTGAGTTCCTCATTCTACTACATGAATGGTTAGTAGGATTAACATCTAGGAGGACAAATTTCTAGACAAGGGAGATTAGTGAGTGGAGCGACCAACTGGTTTAGTAGGTAACCAGTGTAAGTAACTCTATCTCTAGGGATGTTGATTTTTGGGTTGATAGTACATTGCAAGGGTATATTACTGAGTTTGCAATAGATACTATAACTTCATATAGTGAAGCTGAAAGAAATTTCTTCCAAGGACCACGAATGAGATACTTATTGAGTATAAGTACATGGATAAAATTACATGCTTATGAGAAGGGTCTTTTGCACTTGGATAGTTGAGCTGTGTGTCTAGGAGGGGGCTATGTCATTAATAAACATGTAAGAACATGGGGAAGAGTGTGTGGAGATGTTCCCCAAAGGAACAGAACCTGAACTTGAGGTTCAAGTCCTAAGGAGTGGGAGAAGATTCATATCCAAAAAGAGAAGGAAAACCGAAAGGGGCCGGTGGAATCCTATTTTGTTCGAAGGAAGCAAACATGAACTCTGGTCATGTTAAGACAAAGGGTCTTGCAATAAAGAGGAGGACTATATCTCAATCTTGGAAGGACCTGAAGATCTGGACAGCTCTGATGAGACATCAGGATCAAAGAAAAACTAAAATAACACTAGGAATATCGCTTAAGCTGAGATCTAGAGTCTCATCCCTTGAAAGGACTTCTAATACGGATAGCACTAGCCTTGGAACTAGTGTGTAAGAAGGTGCAACTCTGTTGAACCCTCTCCTAAAAAACCATAATGCCAACCCAATGGCCACGACATATGTTTGGTTACCTATATTTAATGGAAATGGAATGGAAGACCCCGAAGAACATTGGTTCCTCTATGAAGCTGTGTGGATGGTACGTTTAGTCCATGGCACAAACATCAAGAAAGTGTAGATGATCACGAACTTAAGGGGTCATGCCCTAAACTGGCTCATGAAATTTTGTGTCTCACCAGCTGGAACACCACAGAAGACCCTTGAGGAAATCCGATCTGCAATGATCTCTAAGTTCAAGAAACCCAAATTGGAGTCGCAATGTATTACTGATATTAAAGAGATTAAACATGATCTAGTAGAAACTGTGTGGGACTTTGATCAATGACTCAAGACACTGATGGCCAAAGTAAGCTTCCAAATTTCTAATGTATAGAATAAGGAGTGGTTTATTTCTGCCCTTCTACCACACATCCAAGGTCCGTTGATGCAGCAAAAGATTGAATCGTAGACAAAAGCACTGGAGCTGGCGATGAAGATAGAGGCCTCGCCTATTGGTGATGACACGACAGGAATGGTATAGATTCATTCATAGCTATCCAACCTCATGATACAACTTCAAGATATCAAGAAGGTAAAAGAAGCACAAGAGGACTTGTGGTGCACAAAATGTAGAACAGATGGATAGACCAAGGATAACTATCTGAACTTCATGAACTATGTCAAATTAGGTGCACCTACCCTATTAAATGGTAGGGGATACCATGGTGTTGTATATTCCAGTCAAGAGGCCATTGCAATGAAGAATTTATATATTTGTAAAAAGTTGTAAGTACCACTGCAAACTCATTCTGTAAATTTTGTTAATCTATAGGACATGAGGAAAAAGACTGTAGATCATAGCATCTCTTGAAAGAAAAAACAATTGATATGTACTTAATGAAAAATGAGGGGTTCCCTTAGGTTGAATAGGTGCAAGCCTCGTATCAACCTATGCATTTCCCAGCTAATCAATACCAACATCCATACGTGCTTTGTCAGCTGTATGCGCAACAAAAACCCTATCAAAAAAACTACCAGCAGAACCAGTACCCACCACAGCAACTACACCCTTAGGGAAGGGGTGGCAGAAAATTTAGAGGACTAGGTGGTAAAGAAGGATTTGGTAGGGAAAGAGGTCCATTTACATGCTATAACTATTGACAACTAGGTCACTTTTATAGATATTGTTTACAACCTACAAGAACATGCTCATATTGTAAGGGACAAGACCATAATGTTGAACAATGTCCTCATCTAACCACAAAGTGGCAAGCAAGGACCATTTCCACACACAAACCCCTACCACACCCAAACCCGAATGCAAATGTGAATGTTCATATGATTGTGGCTGGACTATGAGACCTGAACATTGTTGTCATAACTAGAGGAGGTGCGATGACTGGAGAAGAGCAAGATAACCCATAAGAACAACCGCAGCCACGCAGAAAAAGAATCACTGACCGACCAAAAATAGAAAGAAATATTCTTGGACATGCAATTATACTTCATAATCCCATATGTACTATCAACTTCAGCAAAAGTCAAGTACATGCCCGAACGGTTCCAACACCTATTGTAGAAGAAGGCTTCACCTAAGGTTAGTAAGATGAGACCTCTTACATCAAGTTGTTTGATGCTAATCCAAGATAAATATGCTATTGCAGAGCTGCAAGCAATAATATATGAGAACCCTGTAGAGCCACAAATTGATAAGAAGGTTAAGCAAGTATGAAGAAAATGTAAAACTAGCCGTGAATTGAGAATGGATGCGCAGATAGTTGATTATGACATGGACTATATCATGTTAGATCTAGGGTAATATGTCAATATCCTAACATGCTTAACCTGGTAAAGCATGGGAAATCTACGCTTAGACTAGTCTCATATCCAGCTGTGTCTTTCCAATCAAGTGAAGGTACTCCCCATTGGTCGATTGAGAAATGTCATTGTTGATGTTGAAGGATTGTGCATATATGTAGACTTTGAGGTCAACAACATTGTCGATGATACAAATCCTTACACTACACTACTAGGGATAGATTGGGTTATAGACAATCAAACAATCATAAATTTCAAAAAAAGGCTCCTCCCCTTTGAGGATGAGGAAATGAGGGTAGCCTCGCCCATTGATCCATTTGAGGGGAAAAGATACACTGAGCCTGTTTATAATGAGGAGCGAGCTGATTATCTTGATTAAATATATAATGTTGCAGCTATGCACAAATACCATATCAGTCTGATGGTAGATGAGAACCTAAGTAGAGAGTGCACAAGTTCATGTACGTCTGATTTAGGGGAGGCTTTAGAGAATTGGAAAAATAGATTACATGAAGTCTCCATGAGAAGGTGTGCAAGAGTTACAAGGTCTATGCGACAAGTGGAGACTGAGTCAAGGGAGTTTCCCACCTATGATAGTTTCATAGACACTTTGGATGTGGTGCCCAAGACTTGCAATAACTTTAAGCAGCTATGATAAGGGACCCAACAGGTTGTGCATACAGCTCTAAGTGTAGACAAATGCCCTACAATTCATGATACAGTCTGGAAAGGAAAAGGGAGTATAGTGGAGAAGATCAATGACGCTAATGTTCACCAACACAGCACAGCTACTCAGGAAGACAATATACCCAGGGACACAGAAGATAATCTGATTAACTTCAGAAGGCCAAAAACAGGTGAAACAATTAAAGATTGCATAATAATACAAAAGTACTCATAGGATTAAGTAGTTGTACAAATCGCAGATCTCCTACAGAAATACCAGACCCTCTTCCCTCTCAATGGCACAAAAAAAGGGGAATGGTGGAAGACTTATAGGGGATGAAGATACCCTTGCGATTATAGACTAAGCCAACTCAGCAACAGCTGGCAGCGTGGAATTATAATTATATCAGGGTGAAGCCATCCATGGAAGGAAGACTTATCCTACAATATGAAAATAGAGTATTCAAGCACCCATGCAAACTAAAGATAGCTTGGCTAAGGCCATATACAATCGCACAAACTATGGATATGGGCACATCACAACCCAGAAAAGTCGATGGTACCCACGTCACGAGTTTGGTTAATGGCAATTTCCTAAAACCTTACTATGACACCTGTAAAAAAAAATAGCCAAAAGACGTAAACTATTCTATTGCGGGATTGCAACAAAACTAGTAGAAAGAATGAACAATAAACCACCTAATAATCAATTCATCATATAAAACCAAGAGGGTGAATTAAAGTGTGCAAGGGGCAAGGCAAGTAGGGGCCAAAGGATACAAAAATAAGGGATGATGGGATGGCTAGCATTAACCAATGGATCCATGCAAAATATTTGTACGACTGGGGAACCTTTGTGGCATTAAATAAACACAGTATGAGGAGTAGGGAAGTGTACTTTTAGATCTCATCAACTGTCCTAGCATAATTACCATAACTAGTTTGAAAAGTACAATCCAAAAGGCTAGCTACAAAAATTAATGAAGAAAGCATTGGAAAATGAAACCCAAGAGATTGATTAGACCTAAACCTCTTGTCAAATGATGATTGAAAGACACTGTGTAATATATAAATATTTGGCTTCCCCATCAAAAAAATTTATTTTATGCACAATGAGCACAGGAGATGAGACATTACAGAAATACCCCTTGTCACTTGTCTTCCATTTCGCTAACGCCCATGGTAATTAATAGTCCTAGTGAGAGTGAGGCATTAGACGCAACTATCATCTCTGGTTGCCTCATTAATGAGGAAGTAGAAACCCAATAAACCAAAGGCCCACAATTGTAACAACCACTAGAGATCGATGCAATGGCAAATACTAGGAAGCCACAAACAATTCCAACCCCTAGTTTGCATCCTATGCCGAACACAGTCCAGGGAATACCAGTTATTCCAGGCGAGTCATCTACACGACCACCTCTGAGACAAATGAAACGTAAGCTTCTAGCTACTCCAAATGAGTGGAAAGGAACGTGCTGCTAAGCAAAGATATGATGGTGGAGATGAACCCTTGCTGTTGTAGATAGAGCCATACGTAGAGCGAGCCAACCTGAACTTCCCATCCTACATTCGGCCAAGAAGACCTAGTGCAGTGAATGCAGATCTTTCAAAAAAAGTGACAAACACTTTGATAGCACCATGGATCCTTGTTTTCATGACCTTGCTGTATGATATCCTCCTGGAGTTGGCTGTATTGAAGTTCCAAGGCTATGACACTCAGTAGCAATATGGGTTGCAGATAAAATATTGCATGAACATAACCCAGGCCACTACATGTGTTGTGAAGGTACTCAAGCCATAGAAGTGGGCCAAGGAACTAGACATTGTAGGATTAACCAACATGCTCTTCATACCTCACTCCGACCACATCATATAGGTTAGTACGTATGTAAAGCAGTTACTAGTCTACTTTCATAGAGGATACTTATGGGTGGATCATCCATATTCGGTTAATGCTGAATTAATAGCGAGAATAACAGGACTCCTAAACGATGGCAAAGATCCTCTACCTTACCTGGATAAGAACACTACTAATCCCATCAAGTAGAAGCAAAACATTCAATGAGCAGGATAGGGCTACTTGCATGGGCCCATCCAAGACAAAAGTGTACGTGTTGCTGCAAATTTCTTATCCTGTAAAATATTTCATAAGATGATAGCAACACAGTATTCAACAACGGTAGTAGAAATTGCAGATTTATGTGCATGAGGAGAAAATTTCAACTGGCCATGGTATTTTTCAAACGTACTGTTTGAATATGTGATGCTGGATCAACACAAGAAAGGTCACAAATTCTACTATTCCTGGTTACTAATTTTGATTTTCTTCACTGTCTAGGATGACCCTACGGACTATGTACACATGGATATCCCAATATCATTCCTAGGGGCAAGATACTAGAATCTATGGGAAGACAAGGTAGACAACAACCACCAGTAGGATAACAATATTGTATTCTTCATGCACACAGAGGTGCTACAACAAGTTGTCCTGCAAACTCATAGGATATGCACCACAATTGTGCATAGGTACGCTTCTTTCGTCAAGTTTGAATTTGGTGTACATAATATAAATCTATTGCCTACATAAGATCAACTTTGGAAGATACATCAAGCAATAGTTTTAGTGAATAACGAATATGTGGATGCAATTTTCAATCTGTAGCCTGAGGAATGACATGGCCCACTCGCAGAGCCACTACTTGAAGAACAGAATGCAGAAGAACTAACAATTCATCAAGTTAATTGTAAAGATAATGAAGGTGACGATTAAAAACAGGACCCATCGCAAGAAGACATGGAGTACGATGATGATATGGAGGACTCCAACCATCATCCTTTAGAGCAGCTTCCTAGTTGAGATTAGATGCAGAACCGCATGGAGCACGAGGAAGGCCACTTGTCTTGAAAGAAACAGAAAGCCAACAAAATAGCAAACACAACTACATTAATTGATGATAATTTATAGGAACTTTCCAGATAACCTCAATTGTCTAAGGGCCCAGCAAGTGAGCATTGCTACCCAAGTGCAGGACCATTTCAATAAGTTGACAGTGTCTATCAACGATATAAAGGACATTGTGGTGGCCAAAACATATGGCGTTGATCCTAGCATGCCACTAGTCACACTGAAGTTAGTACCGCTAATCAAAGTGCTCATTCAGAAGCAATCACTCGAAGCGAATGAAGAGATAAGCATAGGTACTAGTGATAACAACACCGAGATAGAATTCTCTAAGTTTCTCTTGGAGGAGGTCTATAGCATCTAGTAGGCAGCCGCAACTAAACGTTGGCTAAGGAAAAATGTCGTTTATTACCAGGAAGCAAAGTAGAAAAAGAAGGCCAAGTTGCATAAGGACCTATTGGAAGGAAAGGATCGAGAATTGCAGAAGTGCATTAACCTCCTAGCTGAGAAGGAGCTGGAAATATTAGCCTGGGAACAAAGCCGTATCACATTAGTGGGTTCTATTAAGAATGTCATTGTAGCATTCCTACCAGAGTCTAGGAAAGAATATTAAGACTCCCTGGCTAAATTCGCTAGGCTTGTGAAGATCGTGCAAGATCTTTAACACCGAGTAGAATATCTACAAGCTAGGAAGATACCGAGCATCCCCCTGGAGGTGCTGGTAGAAAGAAGAATAGCAGTGTCTGAAGCTACTGAGAAAATCAAAGATGAAGAGCACTATGTGCAAAGGCCACATATCGTGTTCATCTAACCATCTTTCTAGGCTTAACCGTGTTCCTGCACTCTCTTCTTGTGCAAACACCAGCGTTTTAGAATCTAGCTAGTATTCTATCTCCTCCTTCTTTGGGTGCCACAACATCTCCTTGATTTAATCAATAGGGTCCCAGCAATGGAACCATTTGTTGGCCACTTTTCCCCACTCACGTGACCTAGGTTCTACACATCCCATTGATCCAACAACTACCCGATATATCGTCCCAATAGAAAAGCCCCATCGACATCACCTACAAAGCAGGCACAGTCTCACCCGAGATATCTCATAGATGGGTAACCACTGAAACCATGTTTCCATGATTCCCAAGGGAGTATATTCCCTTGGCTTGAATCCAAGGAGCTCAACAAAGATAGTAGTATGGCTTGATAGAGGAGTCAGTTCTGCACGACCGAGCACAAACATATGTTATCACCTGTGACCTAGCCTTCCTTTCCACCTCGCAGCTAGCATAACTCATGTGACACATGTGATTCATGTCCAATAAGCTCTATGACTTAAGTCAAGGTTCAAAACATTAATCATACAAAGTGATTTATATATATTCGTTTCAACAATGAATTCCTACCATTCATTTACCAATTGCAGAATGATAACAGAGATTCAAGAAACATTTGAACATTATATGGATAGAAAATAGTAATCAATCACATAGACATTCACCATATTAACCATTCATTCAAACATAGAGATAACATGGAAACCCATCTAGAAAAAACCACCAAGGTGCTCTTCATCTCGCATGAGAAATTATATAGCACCTTCCAGTTTGTGGGATGCAGATTGATCTTGAGATGTGTCTTTAAGTTCAGACTTATAGTTCTCATGCTCTCTAGTTCACTCTTCTATTCTACTTCTACTCCTAGCGGTTTTCTCACACAGCAGCCATATTCATGGATCAAAAACCCCTCTATTGCTACTATACTCTTCCTGAGTCTACTCCTCTTTTGATCGCTATGACATTACAACAAAATGACATCCCACTCATGGATTACTACTGAAAAGAAAGATACTACTAAAAAATAAACAAGGGTCAACGAAAACCTTCCAAACCAACCTTCTAACCATTGCATCCCTCCTATTTATACTAATTTACATGGCCACGTAGGGCCAACTGCATACCGGCAGTCTGTTAGCCATCACCATCAGCCACCCCTCTGTTTATAGCTACGGTGATCATGAATTGACATGAGGCATTATCAGCCTGACTTACAAATATCTTCCCATACGTGCATATTTGTAGGCTTATGCCACCCTATACAACCATGATCTGGATTCTACATCCATCGCTTTCCGACCGATTTCTACTTCCTCGCTTGCCTTTCCTTTGTCATGTGCCTCTCTGTTCTTCCTTCAAGGACCCTTTATTTCCTTCACGATCCTCCTTTTCTTCTATTGCATGTGTGATGCATTTTCCTTCATTGTGCATGTGAACTTCCTTCTTATGCCCCTTTATCGGGCCAACACCCATGGAGTGGTGTGAACATATCCAAATTGAGGAAGTATCGATGGGACCCCAGCAGATGCACCAGTGGATCGATTTTTGGACCCAGCAAGTAACCATGAATCAGATGAAGTGTCAACATGGACCCCCATGGACTCTGAGGCAGAACGAGATTTTGAAGAATCATGAACGAAGAAGAGACAGGACCAGGGTGTAACCAACAACGCAACACCAGTGACTGAGGAGCATTTGAGTCGTATTATTACAATAGAAACTCATGCGATGGGAGAAAAAAATGAAGAAGAAAGGGAAATATGGATTGGGTGAGGTAACAAATATCCTTAATTCATTGATTGATGCCGTTTTAAATAAGATGTCAAAGGAAACCACTACGCAGAAGGTTGGTTCAATCAGCACTGGGACACAGATTCGGTACGTGAAATGTTCGTCGCATGTGATCACAACCAATACTGAGGAGCTTAACTCCTCACTGCATTAATTGTAGGATATTCTAATGGAAATCAATGCATTGTCAACATAGAAATCAATTTAGTTTCATAGGGTTTCCAATCAAGAGTTGGAGGACAGAGAGAAGATAGTTGGCGACCACCTTTTTGAGATTGCAGGAGAAAGAGCCTAATGAAGCAGGCACAAGAGTGGTTGATTAAGGAGAATGCAAAGGAAATTGAGGTGCTCAATAAGGAGCAATACCACTTGATAGTGGAGAAACTACAACCTTGGGACAATAGATACCTATTAGAGAATTAAGTTTCAGTTGCTTTTCAACAAGTTTCAAAAAAAACTAAGGACTTGGATGTGGATGTAAAAGTAGAGTGCTTGGGGCTGTAATTGCACAGTTGAAGCACAACAACGATGATTTGCATGCTGTAGTGGATCTAGGCAAACTAGTAGAGGAAGCTACAGAAAGGAAAATCACCATTGAGGACTTTGCATTGTAGATGGAGAAAATGGATCTAGAAAAAAAGAGAGTCAATGACATGACTACAAAATTTTGGAATAGTGTAGTCTAGGATACATAGTTCGAGAAACTGAACACGTAGTTGCAAGAGGCCGAGGGGCAGTTGAAAACATTGAATACATCACTTAAAGGGATGATTCTAGTTGTACAATTCATAAATATATCTGAACTAAAGGAATTACAATAGCGTGTTGCAAAAGAAAGGGATCGTCACCAGAGGAGCACAACATAGTTAGATGAATTTCAAAACATTGGTGCATAGCTCTCAGTAAAAGTAGTTTCAATGCTACAGGTAGCTCAGGAGGACAGAAAGGAGGTCACAAAAAATATCATTGAGAACCCATTGGCATGAGAATTGACAGAAATTTAGAATACTATTGAGAAAATGCAAGAATAGGTTAAGGAGATCAGCCAATGGTATGAGGATTTCAAGGTGAAGATCAACGGTACACCATTTCCAGCTGACATGGCTTGAGGGAGAGCCGCAAGATTATGTTGGGGGTATTTTGGAAGGCAGTTTCTGAGTAAGTTAGTTGTGCAACTTCATGGATGTTGTGCAAGGTCAAATATGCTGCGCAAGGTGGAAAATAGCACGCAAGGCGGATTAGCCATATTTTATGTACTTTGGTCATATTTTTTATATTTGGACCGCATTATGTGGATTGTGATCATTATTTTGTATATTCTGTTAAGAAGTGGTTTGATAGTTGGTTTAAGTGGACCACCAATGTAAAGGAACAAGCCTATAAATAGATGTAGAATTACAAGTGTTAAGCCTTATTGGTGGTTTCAGATATCTAATATTGTGAATGTTGATATACTTATTAAATGAGATCCTTTGATTTGCGTATGTGAGCTAAAGAACTATTTCAGAGAATCTATGTTTTGTGGTGAAGGTTAATATGACATGGTGAAGATTGAGAAAAACCATTATGTCTTTTTCAATCTTCTTGTTTTCTTGTTTCCTGCTATCTAAATGTGAATGTGATGTTTATATGTGAATGATGCAATGTTTCTCTGGTATGAATGATGATATACTGTTAGATATGTTTATGCTTCAATTGGCTACTACAATCAAATTATGTTGATCGGATCCACTGAATGATGATGTGATTTTGTTAATGCATATTCTCAATAATTATATCTGTTGAATAATGCTCTGTTGAGTTGATGAGTAGATGAACGGTCCTCCTTCATAATGAAAAAACTTAGTTCCCATAGTTCTCCCTCAAACATCTTTGGTGAGACTTCATCTGCTCTCCAGGTGTTTTCGGACGGGGTAAAACCTATCTAGGCCTGTGCTCAACAAGATCATGGTGGTTTGGGTATCAACAGAGAGTGAACCTCTATCGACAGGTTTTGTGTCAACAGTCTCTTCTTCATTTTTCCTTAAAACAAATAGTTTCTTGGCCTCATATTCATTATTATACTATTTGATAACATACTACTTGGCTTCTTCTTCAACAATTTTCCTTTGAAGCATCTTTTTGTAAAATCTCCTTGACAGTTTTGTATTAGCTTCCTCAAAAAATTTCTTGGTTGTAGCTATGTCCTATTAAATTATTTTCTTTGTCTTGGTTAAGCCACATATAATGAGTATGGGATTCATATTCATTTGTATATTTTATTTTTAGCAACCCCAATCAATCAAATTCTTCTTAATGTTGAACTTAGGCATGTGTATGTAAAAATCATCCATGGGGTTAATATGTTTGAAAAGGACTAAAAAACCGGAAACCCCATTTGGAAGAGAAGATGGAATTTTGAAGTTGGTGCCTCAATAATACCCATATTAATCTTAGTGCCTTATGTGAAAACCTCATACATTTCTTGGTTATATATCTCAGTGTATCAATACCAACTTGAGCATACTTCTCCAAATAACAGGGTAGGTATTCATATTAAGATGCAATGAAGGTGCCCTATGTATCCCAGGGATTGAACAACTCTAAGTGCTTATGTTGTTTTCCCTCAATTTTGAGTACATTTTTGGTGATAAATTAAGTTTGCATATTTATTTATTTCACAATCCCCCAGCCACAACTACTAAACATATCCTTTCAAATTGTCACCCTTATGCACATGCACTTCAATCCCTCTAAATTTGGATCTGATTGTTATATTGTTGCATCATAATTTGAAATTTTTTTATGATTAATGTTGATCATTTGATTTTTTTCTCTACAAATTGGTTTTGAGGCAGTTGAATTAAACGAAAGATAGATGAAAAGAGTGGAAAGTTAGAGTTAACATATTGGTTTCATAAATGAATGCAGGAAATTGAAGATGAGTCAACACCCAATTTTGAAAACCATTCAATATCATGCATACGATGAGAGAATAGCTGATGCGAAGTTATTTCTTAAATATTCATGTCCATGTAATTATTGTGGTGGTGGGAAGATGAGAAAAAGACAAGTGATTTATGAACATATGCTAAAATTTGGTCATACTGGGATTATCCCTTTACCTAAAATTATTATCCATATAGGAGACAATTGCATAGCATAAGAGACATAGAGGTGCCAAACATAAACAAAGATGCCACAAACACAAATGGAGAGGTAGGAACCTTAAATGAAGGGATTGAATTTGATATAATGTTGAATGAGGGATTTAAGGATGATTGGAAGAAGTTGATGGAGGATGCTTCAAAACCTTTATATGGTACTTGCAAGTTCAGCCATCCAACAACAATCCTTGTACTTCTTAACTTGCAAACAGTGCATGGTTGGACAAATGAGAGTGTGTATGAGTTATTGTCATTTTTACATGATTTTTTACCACCTAAGTCCACATTACCAACAAAATGTAGAGCATTTAAAGTGTAAATCACTAAGCTAGGATTAAGGTATGAAAAAATTCACACATGTGTGAATGGTTGCTTATTATTTCACAAAAATATTGCAGGTGAGACGGTATGTTCGAAATGTAAATAATGGAGGTATAAACCAAGGTTGAAATTGAATTCAGATCCTAGAAATATTATTCGCCATTTTCCACTAATCATATGGTTGCTTCAAATGTATAGATGTCGAGAGATTGCTAAGCTTATGCAATGGAATGCCAAAAATACGAGCACTGATGGAAAACAATAATTTATGGCTGATTCTAATATGTGTATGGAATTTGACAACAGATGGCCCAATTTTTCCTAAGATCCTTGTAATATGGGACTTGGTTTAGCTCTAGATGGTGCGAACCCATTCTCAAATCATAGTACTAAATGGTCAACTTGGTCTGTGTTTTTAATAAATTATAACTTGCCTCCATGTTTAGAAACCAAAACATTCTTCTTGATTTTGTCATTAATTATACCAAGAAAGAAAGTGTGACCTCATATACAATGGATATGTATTTAAATCCAGTATTTCATGAGCTATCATAATTGTGGAAATGAATTGAAGCAATTCAAATTTTAGGGGATGGTGACTCTATCCAATTTATGTTAAGAGAATCTTTCTTATTTACGATACATTATATTGCTACATATAGAACATTGACTAGTCTAAATGTTCATGGATACCATGGATTTCTAGCTTCCATATTTAATGGTTTTGTGAGGCACTCAAGTAGTTTGCGTAATTTCATTTATTGTGGAAGTCATGCCTACCTTAAAATGGAGCATCCATATCATTGACAAAAGTCACGTTTCAATGGTCAAGAAGAGAATCATGAAGTACCATTGGCAATAACAAGTGATTACATTATTGAGAATGGAGAAAAAATAATGTAGATTATTAAGGAATGTGGATTTTGTGTTAGTAAAAATGATCAACTTAATGATAATGGTGGAAAAATATTGTGAATATTCTATAAATTTCCATACTTTAATCATATAACCATTAGTCATAATGTTGACTTTATGCATACTAAGAAAATCATGGCATTTTCTATTATAGAAACTCTTTTTCATGCATATGATACAATGTCATCATGCCTAGAACTTCAAGAACTAAATATTTGTCGAAATATTTGAGTTTAAAAATGTGGTGATGGAAAATATAGAAAGCATATTTCTCCTTATGTGTGGGAAAAGGAACAATGTGCACAATTCTTAAAGTAGACTCCCCAAACTCTCTTTCCTACTGGATATGTAACTTGTCACATGCAACAATTTTGTAAAAACAATATTATCTTATTTGATTTTATTTAAAGACAATCTATTAAATTTTATGCTAAGTTGTAATTGATGACTCAGCAGAGTCAAGGATATTTAATGTAATTCTGAATATTTTAATTATAAATAAATAAAGGTGGAGACAACATCTTAGGAGAGCTGTTAAAAGAGTGTTTACTGGTTAAATTGGTGGAAGAGATTGGGTTGAAAGCAAATCGACATGTGGCAGCATCCTCAGACCACTTCCAACTATTGTAGGTGGAAACCTCCCTAAATTTGGGTCATGATCCCCCAAGAAAGTGGGATCGGAGCAGGTGGCTCAATTAATGACAACTAGCCCAAAAGACCTAGGCAATCTTTATAAAAATGCTCATTGAAGAGATTTGAGGCTGCTCATTCTAAATAAGTGATCATTCATGTGAATGTACTTTAGAGAAATTCAATGGTGAGGGAATTTGTGGAAAGATTTTGAGGGGTACAGCTTTACAGATGAAGGATCTAGTACAGCTTTTCAGATGAAGGATCTTACTGCAGAGTGCAAAGTGATGATTAAGTCATTGGACTAGTCTATTATTTTCCTGCTCCACCAGTTCTCTGCCAAGAAGACTAGGAACATGCTTAAGGGTCCTGAGGAAGTGTTGTTTGAGAGCTCTCTAGGAGTTGGTAGGGAGGAACACCCTCCTAACGATGTTGTTTTCCATCCTAATCAGCTTTTAAAATCTTTTTTTTTATTGTGTTAGATGGTTAAATGTGAATCTAATTGTTATATGAATGTTACATATTTAGTTGTAAAATGTTAGAATAGTAATCTTTTAGATTATTGAAGGAATGAGTTTGAATAGATGAAAAATAATTCTAATCTGTGTTTTTCCACGTCTGGAAGGACCAGAACATACTCCAACACAGACAAAGTATTTAAAATAGATGAAGGATATGATAGGAGACTAAAATGAATAGATGTATTATGCATTTCATAATATCAGAGTAATTTATTTCAGTTTGAAAGTTATTATCAAAAAGACCAATAACCTGGTTATTTATGTTCTTGTTTATGAAAATATACTGATAATGAAATAGTAGTATTCCAATATAGGTAGAAAGGATTATTATGTTAAGAAAATACCCAAAAAGATAAGAGGTTATGTGATATACAGTACACTATTCTTTCTATTCAAATTAAAATATGCAGTAGGGTAAATTGTGTTAGGTTATATAAATATATTTCTTTATGATTATTTAATAACCAGATGCTTATGCAGTAAAGGAAACACAATTAAACTACTTTGTTTACATTCAATGCATTGAATATATAACTACTATTCATATAGTATATTTACTAAAAATATTAACTAAACCAAGTGTAACAAATACTATGAAGCAAAGTAGTGTATTACTAAAGTATCTAAAATATAAAGAGCAAAACTAAACTAAGTTGCAGAAGCTGAATTCAGAGTATTCCAACCTGTTAGCTTAAGTAAATTTAACAAAGAGAATATGATAATAACTAATAAATAAAATACATATCTAGGTAAACTTACTGTTCTAAAATTATCGATAGGTTTATACCTGCAAAGAAAACTACAGGGCCAAAACATAGTTTTAAAATACATTTTTTCTCATAAAAGTAACCAAGCTATAATCCATTGGTTTGGATATTTATATACAACCATAAACAAATAAACTGTTATTGACTAGTCACAGTCCTTATAAAAAATATATGAATAAATACAAGTTTAAGAAATCCCATTATACACTGATGATAATATTAACTGAAAATAATATTTTTTTTACAAGTAACATAGCTCACTTAAATAAATTAAAAGCATTCTTTAACATGGGTTTCATCTGAAGAAAACCCTAGCTCATATACCTGAGCAAACAATAAAATTTATAAATTATATCATGATTGAATGATAGTCTTAAACATTAACAATAACCTATTATGAAATATATTAAAACAGTAATAATATTCATTCACAGTTGAATAAAGTAAAAACCCTTAATTACATCGAATATCAAATAGTACTACTGTAACCAAGTTCGAGCTCGAAAGAAGTCTTCAAAACAGACTATTGTTTTACACAACAAGCCACAATGCTAAATGTTTAAACAAAATACAATACCTAGCTCACAGCCGGAACTACCCATCGACGAGGTGAGGGTTCGTAAACATTATAGAATACTTTAACAGTAAAAATAAACTGCATAGCTAAAGATGAAGCTGGACAAACTTCCAAGCTCAAGGTTTCCATCGACAACCCTCTTACAAGTAGGGAAAGAACCCAAATGATGAATGCAGGGCTTACCAATTTGGAGATGACCTTCAAAGACAGCCAACAATTGCTTCATCCCAGAATGCAAACATGGTCTCAAGTTTCTGCAAATTATTTACAATGCAAAGTGTTAATTTATGAATTCCTTAAAAGTTGCAAACCCTACTGTAACAACTACTATATAAAATAATTCATATAGGGGAAATAATATGAAAAAATTACCTTAAATAAGAATATCAAGTAGACTAATGGAGAGACTACCACTATTTTCAAATTGTTCTTACGAATCTCCAAAACCCTATAATGAGGGCAAAGCAGAACCCAATAGCCAGTAAAGCTCAACCTATCATGCAGTGATAGGCCACAAGAAAGACAAGAGGGAGCTTTGAACAGATAGCAAGCGAAAGTGCATCGAAACTCAACAAACACTTGCAAAGTGAAAATCCACATTCACAAAGAATGGCATCAAGACCAAATATTGGAGGATAAAGAAACACTAACCCAAGACTCGGGGCAACTGGAACAGAGGAGAACTTACGGCCGCCATGAGAACCATGTAGAGCAGCCTCAAGGGCCAGCGTGAACTGTGGGGGAAGAATGGAAAAGGGTTAGGGTTACAATGATTTTTATATCTCCAACACTTGGTTAGGAGAATACCATGTGTTCTCAATAATATAAACCATGCAGTGGGTCGATTCAATAGTTCCTCCTGTGAACAAATAATTTCAATTATTTTCACAATGATTTTTTAA
>LPNX010977711.1:4062-58902 GCA_001517045.1 Pseudotsuga menziesii
CAAGAATCCAGTGTGTATGCTATGCACTTGGCTGCGGTTCGTCCGATCAGTCAAGCTATATCAAAAGAACTTGGGTGACTAGCATAATTAGGACTCACCTTCCCCAATTAACAAACCATCAGGTGAAAATCCAACACCTCGATCAAACCTTTACGGTGGCAAAATACCCAAAGGAAGCGGGAACCTACTAAAAAGTGACCTCGGGGCGCCGATCTCTGTCACACCCTAACGGGTGCGTTACGAACACAGCCCCAGAGACTCCATTTCAGCCCACATATTCCTTGCGGGTAGCCGTATAGGCTTTGTTTTGGACATACTCCAAGTACTCTCAGGTATATCTGGAGTCCCCCTTAAGCCTAATTTAAACAACTCATACTCCATTTTTAACTTAAAACATACCAAGATGCAATAGCAAAACATTTATTCCAGACACATGCAAGCACACTGATCTCTTTTGACTCCATTATTAAGGCACTGGTCTTTTTTGCTTCATATTTATATTGTGTATCAATCTTGTGCTTTCGTGTGTATCTTTGTACCTTGTCATCTTGATGGTTTATAGTTAAAGTTTTCAAACTCCTAAAATAACTGATTCAGTACAACATCATTACACTAAGAAATCATCCTTAGTAACTTAATAGGGTCTACCCCCCTTGGCTTCGTTAGGAGTTGAGCCTAAACGGAGGAGTCAAGAACAAGGTGACAGCCTTGACTCGAGACTTGCCCCCAAGGACACACCGAGTGGCTTGAAGATTTCTGCCACGTGATCCAGGTGTGTGAAAAGGTGGCAACAAGCTCGACACTTGGCCTTTGTTGTCTCTGGCCAGCCACTACCTGAGGTCTGGTGGTGCACTTACTAGGATAGTTCTTGCTGAGGTGCCAGTCAGATATTTTTTTGTGAAGTCCTTCAACTCCAAAATGTGTTTTGTTACACCAGTGATGGCATGCAGTTGTGTAGCTGCAAATTATGACCATTTCTTGGTGAGAACTTCTGTGGACCTCGAGAGAGCCTGATCCAGCTTCTCACTTGTCAGGCTAGGCTCCTCATCAATATTCTTGTCCTTCGACGCCTTCGTTTTCTTTCGGGACTAGGGTTTGTTCACTTCCTCCAGCTCTAGCGTCTTGCGCTTATCCTATCGACTAGCGTCTGAAATAGTTTTAACCAATTTGTCTTCTTCTTCATCATTGCCATCATCTCCACCCTGGTCTCTTTCACTCTACTGCAACTCAGTTTGTTCTTCACTGTCTTCAAGGGGGTCTTGCTGCTGGGTATGACTAGGGCCAGCGCCCAGATTGGTAACTAGGGGAACTGGAATGGTGGGTTTTGTGCCTGCGTCCTTTAACCATTATGCCGGCCACTGTTGAATGACTGCTAGGATATCTTATTTAGTCACTACATATGGTAACTTAAACCATTGATGCGTTTGATCCACACGGGCCTGGATGAAAATATGATGCATGTCAACACTGAAATGCGCTGCGCCATCATATTGAGAGAATAACTCATTACTGAGCCAAGGGGTTTTCATGATCTCATACGAGATACTCATCATATAAAATGCAAATACACAGTTGGTCATCTGCTGTAGGGTTTCATCCTGGGAAACCCACAGAGAGGCGTACCGTACTACGCTAGGCAAGTCCGGAGGTATAACAGCAAACTGCGCCTTGGTAGGTTCTTGCCATCCTACTAGGGCGATAAGGACTATCAACTAGGAATAGTGAAATGACCTACCTTTCTCCTGCGTGTCGCAGATGTCTTCAAGGAATTCCTTCACGATATACGCTGCCCAGTTGTAACTGTAGCCTTCGGCACAGTTCGCAGCAATTCTGATAACCGGGGCAGGTACTTCATATGGTCTACACTTTCGCATGAGCTTACATGCTAGAAGCTCAACTGTGAAGTGAATATTATGTTTTTGAATTGCGAAAGTGTGATATCCTCATTTTCCCTTTGTCAGGCTGAAGCATTCCTTCATGCTTTGTGCGAGCTTCGTATCCTCATGCTTTAAAGGAAATTCAGTACCCGGATCAGGTCCCGCTATTGGTAAGGCTGTAATCCTATGGATGAGCTCACCATTAATGGGAATTTTCTTGTCTCCTATCCATATATAGCCGTCATGCACTAATTCCAGCAGCTGCTTGACCACGATGGTCACCTGTGTGCTGCGACCAAAATGGGGAACATCAAGCATCTTTAGCAGACCCGCTTGATCCAAACCAGCAGCCCACTGTTTTACTTCCAGCAATGTCGTGTTAGTCTCTGGATATTTGACAAAATGCAAGTATTGTGCTAGGGTGAACTATGGAAACTTTCCATGATCATTCGTGTCGTGGTCGGCATACTTAAGCTGTTCTATTTTCCCTGTCATGGTCTCGACCAACTGTACACCCAGGGGTAGCGAATGGGTGCGTAATGTGAACTTCTTTAGTCACTGAGGTGGCTGGACTCCTGTTCAAAATGGTGGGAGATATGGTGGATGCTTTGGTGCAATATTCTCATCTTCTGTAGGTGGGGCCACTGCTGAACCAGATGGCTGCATTTCGGGGTCTTCTGGTGTTTTCCTTGATTGCTTGTGTCGGTCTTCATTGCATTTAGAACGTACTTCAAGATTAAAATTATTCCGAGCAGAGCGTGTCTGCATTGGCTGCGTCGGCGCTAGGGAATTTCTTCATGGGGTGCAGATGCTGGGGGTTGGTTGAAAAGGTTCGGCAAACCCATCTGCTCAAACTCTCTCAGCAGCTCCTAGAACTCAGGATCAACTGACATGGATGCAATGGTAAGACTTAAGAAATGGAAACCTATGAACATCATGGGTGGGGTTTTCTTCTTATAGAATCTATCCACGAAATATGTCATAACTATGCATTGATGGCACTGAATCTGACAGAGATCTTGTCCAAACGACGGTAGATTTTCCCAGATCGCATTAATATAGGCAGTTAATACAGGGACTATACCAGTGCCGCCAAATTTGATTTCTTCCAATGGTAATTTTTTCTTAAGTTCCGACAGACCTTTCCTCCTTCGGCACAAGTAGTAACTATGGCTGCGTGTTAATAAGGACATTCGACACCATTGGACACCATCTGCGACATGGATTCAAGCTTCGACCCACAAAAAAATTCCATCCACATCTTCATTGATTCCTCTTATTTTCAAGAACTTCCTCAAACATCATTCCTGACACGCATGGAGAAGTTGGGTCACTTTGCTTGCCGTGTCTTCATCCCAATAATCTCCACTGGTAGCATACTTAGGCTAGTCTTCTGATCCAATGTGGATTGTCCGTGTCTTCAGGGGTTGGGTCACTTCAAGGGCTTCGGCTGCTGGTCTGTGTACATCACAGTGTTCTTCTGACTCAAAAATACCAATATGGCGCGGATCATCATCCTTGTCAATTGCGAGGTTATAATATTCGATTGCATGAGCTGCATGTGCTGTCCAATTAGGCCGAGATTTTACTGCATCTAAAGCTGGACAAATGTCATTAGTAGAAATGGTAAGAAAAAAACTATCAACAAGAGGATCCCAACTTATAGTATCCTGGCGACGCTCAGCCTCCACGTACCAGTTCTTTGCTATTGGTTCCAAAGTATGTACAAACCTATGTACCCATACTCCCTAAAGTACATGCTGCCATGCTTTGTAGCACTATGCCAAATATTCCTGAGGGCTAGTCTTCCCATCAAATCTTCTTTGCACCTTCTGGCATTGATCCATAATTCTCAGGTGAAGGAACTTCTGACGAGCTTTCCAACTAGGACTGTTCTTCTAATGGTCACTCCACCATCTGGCTTCCATGGTTCTGAATACTAAATCCAGAGTCTCTCTCTTCTATGGATCTGGTATCTGGTCTGAGAATTGTTCAATAAACTATTCTGGGTCTGACAAATCATCAAAATTAGGTAGGACTCTTACCTGTGCACCAAGCCATCTGATAGATTTGGTAATTCTGGCACATCTATGTCCATGCAGCTCATAAAGTCTATTCTGCCAGTTTTCTAACCCATCATCTGAATCTGTCATGCAAGAGCTATCACACTACCAATCCATGAGACCTTCGGTAGTAGGATCAACATAATCTTCTTCCTTAGCTGTGATATTGTAGATGTGATCCAAAGCATCCTGGTATTCATCTCTTACTGGCTCTGTGTATCTCTCTCCTTGAGAAGGGTCCAATGGGACTATGACTTTCATTCCATTCCCTTCAAAAGTCATTTGTCTCTTCTTTAGGTTGATTACTGCATCATTATCTATTTCCCATTCAATGCCTAGTAGTGCAGGATAGGGATTGTTGTCATCAATTATTTCAATTACCTCAAAGTCAGCTAAGGTACTGACTCCATCAATATCTACTGGTACACTAGGGATTTTTCCTAGAGGCACAATCTTTTGTTGATTGGCTAATCTCAACTATATAGGGGACCAATCAAGGGTGGGTTTTCCTATTTGTTCCCAAGTTTGCTTAGTTAATACATTTACCTCTGAGCCTAGGTCCAAGATAACAGAAATCATATCATACTCTCCTATCTAAGCATTCAATCTTATTTCCCTACCAGTCCTCCTAACTCTATTAATAGCTTTTACCTAACTAGAACTTTGTTGAGGTTCACAGGAAGCAATAACTTTCTGCAACTCACTTAAAGCATTCTGATTTCTTAGGAGCTTCTGACAACTCTGTAAAAAGGAGGACAGTGTACTTACTTTTTTTGTCGAAGCTTTTTGCATCTGCGACTGCTGCTGAGGTTGTTGAACAGGTATTACTGATGTGTTGGGGTCAGCAAAGTCTCTCATGGCTACCATCAATGTCTCTTTTGCTCTGTTGAAATCACATGCAGGGATTTTTTCTGGGGCCTTCCTAACCCAAGCCTCGGCAAGCTGTTTCTCCTTGTTCTGTGCTTCCGTCATAGCTCCACTCTGGGTAACAAAATTAATGGCTGGGGTAGGTCTTTGCTCGATGGAAATCATATGAATATTCTGAGTAGGGACACTGTTTCTTTCCTGAATCTTAGCTATCAACTGCGGGCACTGCTCGATCACATGATCTACTGCTCGGTAATACCGACATGTCGTAGTTGGGTTCCGACAGTCTCTCGCTAGATGCCCGGCCTGGTTACAGTTGTAACACACAACCTAGCCTCTTCCTCTTCCATCTAGACCACCATGACCATGACCTCCAATAGCACCTATACCTGATGCACCACCACGGTAACCATAGCCATTATTGCTATGTCCCTCATTTTGTACCCAATAAGTGGCGTAGGTGCGGTCTCTCATGAGGTCATAGCTGCAACACTCATCTTCATTATGTCCTATGGACTTACAGAATTTACAATAGGGGTTCTTCGGTACTTTCCCATACCTCTGTAGCAGATAACAGTCTTCAGGTCGATGCTGGCCTGCTATTCTGCAGAGCTCACAATATAGGACTTGTGGGTTAAACGGGTTTGGCGCACCGATATTCAGGTAATTTCTTACCACAGGACACTATTCCTTGGCATGACCTTCTTTCCGACATTATGTACACCAAACCTCCTCGCGACCAATTTTTCCTTTCTTCATATCGCGAAGCTCCAGAGCCATCGCTGCCAACTGTGCTTGGATTTGAGCAATACCAGACTTGTCCTCGACATGAGCGGTTTCAAGATTCATCGCGATTTCCAGGGCCTCCTACTGGTTAGCAACCTTTTGTTGCATGTGTGGAGTTCTGATATGCGGTAGCAACGCTGCAATGAACCATTCCTTGTGATGCACAGGTCCAATGGTGAAACTGACTTGGTCTAGCAGAACTTTGAATCTTTGATCAAAGTCCCACACTGATTTGTCATGCCTCTGCTGAATCTCTTTCAATTCAGTGATACACTGCAACTCAGATTTCGGCTTCTTAAATTCCTTTATCATGGCTTCTTTTATATCAGCTAATGCATGGTTCTGATTGCTGGAAAACTTCATGAACCAAGTCAGAGCACGGTCTCTGAAAGAAGTAACCAGCTGCGCTTTTTTTGTATCTTGATCCGTAATGGTCTTAGCAGTCCACACTGCTTCACATAAAAACCAGAACTGTTCTGGATCCTCTGAGCCAGTTCCTTTGAAAATAGGTAGCTTAATGTCATCATGCATGTGGGCCATAGTGGATCTAGTGGGGGTTGGAGGGGGACTGGAAGTAGGCGGGGGGGAACTTGCTGGGGTGTACTGACCTGTGATAGGAGTGCTCGGGCTAGGGTGACTTTCAGACTGCGATAGGTTCTCAGGGATAGTAGATCTTCGCTGCGGGGTTACATTAGGGTTTCCAACAGAAGGGGTTTCTTCAGGTTCTGAATCATCGAGATTTATAGGGGAATACTCGATATGCTAACCCTAGGAATAGGATCCAAAATCTCTCTTGTACCTTTTTCCACTTCCCAGCAAACCACTTTGCTCGTCGAAGGTATTTTCACTTGCAACCATAGGTTAGTAATACTAAATCTAACAGTCTGATTCAATTAACAATATACCTTTTTCAACTAATAACATTTTAATTCTCAAACTAAATGAATTCAAAAACTTACCCCTTGGTCCTTTGAAAAACTGCTGCTCGGCTTCACTAAGGGAAGTACTCGTGTTGATGGCGAACTCCATCACAAATGCTTCGAGGGTTCGCATTGTCCAGAAATCAACAGCACAGGAAATCTCGTTTTTCACCCTTTTTAGTATATTAATTCTTGCGGGGGTCCACTCAGGAAACTGACTTTCTTGGAAGTTCATCCTTCGCTCTGTTAACCTCGATAACCACTGGTGCAACTCTATGTGGATACTACCAAAGAAAATTTCATAAATGTCACAAAAAACATACCTTTGCATAAAGTTGTTTACACTACGACGCGGATCTTTGTTTCCTTTGCTCAGTGAATTTCAGATAAGTCTGATCAAGCCAATCACCGATTTCTTTTACAGAGGGTCTCTAGAACATAGCCCTTGAGGTACGACGTAAACTCCTCTTGAGCAGATATTGAGTTCAACTGGCAACGAAACCAATTTGTTGGGCTATAGGGTAGACCTGGGTTTTATACCATTCACTTCACACCAACAAAAGACCCATAGTGTTGGCCCTTTTGGCAACAACCTGCGAACAGGTTGCAGTCTCACCCGAAACAGCTATGGGATGCCGCAGAATCAGGTTTCTGCAAACAGAAGAGGGATATTATTGTACTTTTAACCTTTAATAATCTATATTCATATAACACAGAGCTTCAACATTCACATATATAAATATACAGTGACTTGCTTAACCCTTTACTACGAATTCACAATGAAGTTATTTAGTTAGCAGTGATCTTATATATCAGATATATATTTATTAATGCATGAAAGAACATAACAGAAGTAACACAAGGAACCACAACACCAGATATATCGTGGTTCACCCCCAGTGTAGGGGCGATGTCCACATAATTGTATTTTATTCAACTCTTTACTAAAATCACAATTCTGATCTGCGCACTTAGCTGCAGATCCTTTCAATTCCTTAAAGCCGCACACACAACTGCAGGCCTCTGTGCACACAGCTACAGATCTCCTTAATCACCCAAAACCCTCTGTGCACACAGCTATAGAGATCGTCCATGCACATAGCTAGGACTTAACCTTCTTACATACAAGCCTTAGCTTCTCATCAATTCATCTTACATCAAAAATCCTGAACTGACTTCTTTACAAGAGTGATTATTTATAGTGCACTTATTACAAAACCATGGGCTTAAACCATGGGCACCCCGAACCCTAAACCCTGGATTTAAACCATGGGTTTATTACAAAAGAAGGTTTTTACTCAACCCCGACACCCCTAAGACTATTTTGAGTCGTAACTCCGCTTACAATTTCCACAAAAACCGCGGAGTTACCAAAATTAGGGACCGTTAAGGTGCGTGCCCCAACATTCATCAAACATGTTTTCTTACTTCTCTGTGTTATTATTTATTCTTCCACTCTAAATAATACAATCATGTCCCTTACTATTAATAATAGCTCTACTTAAGAGTTAATATTCTTCTTCTAATAGTCGTGTATCTTCATCGTGAACCTTCACAAACAACAACCAATTCGAAATTACCTCTCTGGTTTAACTTAAGAAATTATAGACGTGATTTCGAACATAAATCCTTCTGCAATTTACTTTCCTCAACGAACTTTCCACAATCATCTTTCTGCAATTAAATTTCCACAATTACCATTTCACAAATACCTTTTTGCATTTACCTTTTTGTAATTGTGCATTGTGTATTACAGGTCTTCTTTTCGATGTTTCTCGAATACATATTCTGCAATTCGTCTTTCGTAAAAATTCTTCCACATTTTTCAGATTATGGATTGTGGATGTGCCTTCCAAATTTTTTGAAATGGGAGTCTAGAAATCTCTTTTTGAAATTCATGTGAACCATCGATCGCTTTTTGGAATCCTCCTTGTTATAGTCGATTTTACCACACCAGGTAGATCACACATTTATGGCCTTCCCTGTCCGTCTGCAGACTCCTTAGACCCCATGGAATTATATTATCCTTTGATGTTCCAAGATCATCCCTAAAAAACACCTTTTCATTCTTGTATGTGACTTTTGACCTCAAACCCACGTACATCGAGATGTGTGTATAAGTCCAAATACTTTTGGAGTTTTCCCCAGTGGAGTCACCAATTATGTTATGGAGAGAAAATTCCTATGTCTTGGGGGTACCACAATAGATAGTATGACACTAGAAATCAATCTTTCCCAATATGCAATAATAGTAAGAAAATCTAACACTAAGGGATATCGAATCGTACCTTACTTTGGATGGTTGAAGTAGATCCCCATTGATCTTTTTGAATTCAATTGCAATTAGAATTTTCTCTCAACAACAACAAACAAAGCAAACATGATTTATATAAATGTGTTAGAGGTATCCTAGCATATGTAATCAAGCATGTATAAGCATTTAAATACATCCATGGATTCCATATTGATATTCAAAATGCAAATGAATTGGACAGGAAAATATATTTCTATTAATAAATCAGAGATATAATAGTGACAAGCTCTGTCGCACTTCTATTACAAGAAATTAGTTGTTGATTTATATGCTAACTATGTGTTAGATTGGCATTTGTTTCACAGACCATAAGAATTCACAAACACATTTAAACATGTAAATAAAATAATAATCAATCATCGTAGGTATTTTTCATTAAAATATAAGTCCAGAAATGTGGTGTCATAATACATAAGTGTCATATACAAAAAGAGGGCTTTTGAGCCACCAAAATATACTACACAGTCATACAAAAAATATACACCCCAGCCTCTAAGCCTATGGGGGAGGAGGGTGTTGATCATGGTAGCACACTACGGATCTAGCTAGTATGAGAAATAAATGAACCCATGCCCAGGGTACTCCAACCACCTGGCATTGCATGGCCTCAGGAAAGTCCTCTACTTGCCCCATGGGAACCTTATGTGTCAAATGAACAAATTCCATGTGGATGCTTTGGAGTGTACGCTCTACATCCACACCCATGATCTCATCTCCTCCTTCCCTCCATCAATGACGAGGGAAACCATCTGGCCTCTGTGGTCCCACATCTTCATGTACATGACATAGTATTACTATATGTCACCACACCAAAAAACTGTCGTTTTTATTCCATATATAAAAAAACACTAAAAAATTTAATAACTCAAAAAACAATTTGGATTCGATATTCGTTACCTATCTCTCCATATGCAAAGCCTGGTTGTATAGGCATGTCTGGGTCTCCACGGAAGTCAATCCCTACATAGGGATAGTCATCTATGGTGATGATCTCTCTCCGCCACTAGAGGAAGAAGTCTGCTGGGTAGGGGTTGGCAACCTATTAGAGGAAATTTGAGGTCTAAAATGTTCCTCCTAAGGAAAATGATAAAATAATTGTTATTAATTTTGGAGGAAGAATGAAAAAAACTACTCTTTTTGTTCGTATTTTTGACATATCTACCTGTATTTTTACTCAAATTCCGAGCGGGATAGCTCGTTGGATGTGGAAATTAATTCCACATCCAACAAGTACCCACACTGAATACTTTTGACATAACTCGCTACCCCAAAAATAAGAAATACATGAAAAACCATGATGGTGACATCATCATCACATTTTTTTAGGTATTTCTTTTTTTTTGGGGTAGCGGGGTCCATCAAAAGTATGTAGTGTGGATACTCATTAGATTTGAAATTAAATTCTGCATCCAACGAGCTTTCCCGCCTGAAATTTGAGTAAAAAAAAAGGGAGATATGTCGAAAATATGAACAAAAAAAGTAGTTTTATTTTATGACAAATATGTCAATTCAACCATTATGGTTGATTCATTTTATTGAAATTATATTGGTTCTTGAATTCCAACTCACAAAATTTATTGTTGGTGCATTTTCTTATAAGACCCATTTTAGCCCCCAAATTTCCTCTAATGCTCCCCCTCCTAGTCTCTGCATGACGTTTTCCTAGCGTAGCTGAGCTGGATCTCGAACTCTGTGTGGGGGAATCTCAACTCTAGGGCTTAGCCCCTGCACACACTCAAAAAATAAAGCACTTAGGATGCTTCCATAATTGATGTTTCTCACCCTCCCCATCTTGCAGTGAATAAGATGTTGTTTCATGTTGCTCAGCAGCGAGGTACTCAATTCAAATATTGTAGGATGCATACACTCCACTGCATAGAAAATCAAAGGCCTTGAAACCTAGTGGAGAGATATAAATCCCACTATCCTTCCCAGATCCAATAGTATGGCCTTCAACCTATTAATCTTGCACATTGACCTAGGAACAAAGAATCAATCTCATCAAAGAATAATCAACAAATACTCGTGAAATGGCGTTAATCAGAACCGGAATTGGTTTCCTCTATATATTTAATAAACAATGAATGGTTTCAATACCAATGTCAAGCAATAGCTTGAATCCATGATGAATTCAAATACCTAAGGAGACAATTCGAATTCAATGAGTGAGTCTAGCTTAACTGACTGTCAGCCATTCAATCACACTCAGTTAACCACTTGACCAAAACCCTAATTGACTCACCAAACCCTAACTAAAGTCAGAGTGCAATAAATGACTAAATCATAAGTGAAGGAGATCAAACACATGTCATAGCAATCCAACCATCAAGTGCTAGTGCTCCATGACTTCAATGAACCCCGATGAGGTTAACTGAAGCTGAACTGATCATCAGAAGTTGGTGAAAGCTCTCTGTTGACTCCAGATCATTAAATAATAATAAATAATCATTAAATAATATATTTAATGAGAGGACTGACTAGTTGAGGTGCATTATTATCACTCAGATCACCCCCGGAGTGCTCCAGTTAGCCTCCCTGACTGTAGGAGAAGGCTAATTTAGCCTCCTTGACTGTAGGTAGGAATGGGTGTGACTGGATGATGGCAATTAATGCTCCACTGATGTCAATTAATGTCAATTATACTTAGGATAGCAGTTTAACTAGGCCAATTTGACCAAAAAGAGTGTGTATGATAGTAAATGTCTCCAACACCCCCCCTTAATCTATACTCAGGAAGAGTTAGAAAACATAGATGCATAAAAATGCTAGGGCCCCGGCAACAAAGGCCATAGGTCACCCTGTACAATGCTGAAATTGAAACAATGCTCAAAACAAACTAATTGAGGAAAAGAGGGAAAACCCAGTGGAAAAAACCCCCCCTCAAGCTAAACACTGAAAGTAGTTTGGATCACCCTGATGAACTCACCCCCAACAGTGAATGAAGGTAAGTGAAATTATTTTCTGAAAACCTCTTGGTGAAGATGTCTACAATCTGCTCATCAATCGGGCAGTATTGCAGAATGATGGCCTTGTCATGCACTAGCTCCCTAATGTAGTGCATGTGAATCTCTACATGCTTGGGTAACTAGATCCATGGATATCTTAATAGCACTCTATTTGTCACAAAAGAGGATATTGGACAAAGTAATACCAAGATCAAACTCTGAAAGAATGCATTGCAACCAAACTGCTTGGATGCAATCATTCACTGCTCCTCGATACTTAGCCTCTACTGAATATAGTGCTATGGAAACCTATTTTTTTCTTGACCAGAAAATGGGGCCACCACCAAACACGAATACATATCTAGAAGTTGACTTCCGATCAATATAATCACCCACCCAATCGGAATCTTTGTATCCAACCAGCTCTAGCTCGAAGTCTGCACCATAGTGAATGTCGTAGGTCCTGGTTCCCTGAATGTATTGGAGGATCCTCTTGGATGCCTTCCAATGAATATCATTAGGATTCTACATTTATATTGATACAACATTCATGGCATAACAAATATCAGGCCTATAATGTGTCAAGTACAACAAGCTACCAATCAGCTGTCGATAGATAGTGCAGTCCATGGGCGATGTGTGTTTTCCTTCTTCAAGGATGATCCCTGAAAGGAAAGGGAATGGTGCAGGCCTAAATTAAGCCATGTTAAACTTTAATAATAGATATGAAATGTATTTTACTGAGTGACCATAATCCCATCAGAATTTTTCTCGATTTCAAGCCCCAAAAATTGTTTTAGAAGCCCCAAATCACTCATTTCAAAGGCATTGTGGAGAGCAGTTTTGATGGATGAAATGGAGGCAACTGTGCTACCTATGATCAGTAAGTCATAAAAATATTAAAAAAATGATAATTATATCACCATCATTCTTCTGTAAATACACACTTGGATCTGATCTACATCTCTGAAATTTTTGTGAGAGAAGGAAGGCATCCATCTTGGAATACCACTCTCTTGGGGCCTGTTTTAACCCATATAATGACTTCTTTAGCTTGAAAAACAAATATGGATAAGTGATGTAGCCCTAAGGCTTCTTCATGTATATCTCCTCATGAATATCTCCATGTATAAATTCTGACTTAACATTCATGTGATGCACCTCCCAATGCTTGGATGCTGAAATAGCTAAAACAAGGCAGATGGAGTCCATTTTTGCAACTGGTGCAAAGGTATCATGGTAGTCCACTCCTTAGACCTGAGAGAAAAAATTTTCTACTAGAATTGCCTTATATTTTTAGGTGCTTCCATCAGCAGCAACCTTTTTCTAAAACACCCACTTGCATTGAACCAATTTCCTTCCCGGATGAAGAGAAACTAACTCCCAAGTAGTGTTTTTCTGAGGAGAATTCATCTCTTCATCCATGGCAATTTTCCATCTTGAATCATTCTGAGCATGGTAGTAGGATTTTGGATCTGAAATAATCATAAAATAGAAATTTTTAGACATAAAATTATCAAAACAAGAGAGCGCAATACCTGCTCTTTGGAAATCAGACCGGGTTCTCCTTGGATCATTCGGATTTCCAATGTTCTCTCCTGCGGAGGAGAGTGTCTATTGGGCCCATGTAGGAAGATGATTTTGCACTTCAGGTTCTGATTCAACATTTTATTATTGCTGCACACTGATATCAGAAATCATAGGATCCAAATCAGGGTCATCACCCCTAATTTCATCATCCAAATACTCAATAGAATAGGAAGGAAATTCAACAGTTTTCTCCTTCACTAGTTCCACCTCCTGAAGAGGCTCATCGAACTTGACACTTCTCTTGATGATGATCTGTTTGGTATTGATATCCAGCAGCTTGAATCCTTTAGATTCATTAGGATACCAAATAAATAGACATTCTATGCTTTGCAGTTGCAAAGCCCTTCTTTTATCAAGCGGAATCCAAGCCCAAGCAGTGGACCCAAACACCTGTAGGTTCGACACATCCGGCTTGTATCCGAAGTATGCTTCGAAAGAACTCTTTCCTTTCATGGATGAGTGTGGCACCCTGTTATGAATGTATGTTACACCATGCATGGCTTCAGCCCACAAATTTTCATCAAGCTTCTTTGACTCCAACATACAGGTGCTCATCTCCTTGAGAGACTGGTTCTTCCTTTCCGCTACTCCGTTCTGCTGGAATGTGTAGGAAATTGAATGCTGGACCTGAATACCAATTTGGGAGAATATATACAGCAAATAATTACTGACATACTCCCCTCCATTATCAGATCTCAATATCTTGATCTTAAGCCCAAAGGCATTTTCGATCAAGGCCTTCAATTCAGAAAAATTTTCACATACTTCAGATTTCTTTTTGAGAAAGAAAACCCATGTATACCTTGAAAAATCATCAATAAAAGTAATGACATACCTTGATCCATTCATGGATGTCATAGGAATTGTACCACTAATATCAGAATGTATCATCCCAAATATTCTTGTATCTCGGTTTGCCTTCCCTCGATCGAACTTGTGCTCAGGGTGTTTTCCAATCACACAGCCCTTGCAGACTCCCGTGGTTGCCTTGATGACCAGGAGGCCTTCAACCATGGATTTTTTCTGAAATTGATGAAAATATTTGAAATTAATATGGCCAAACCTCTCATGCCATATCCTACTAACCTCATTTCCATGAGTTAGCAGAGCAATGGGCTTTGCATCCGCAACAAAGTGAGAGAACTCATAGGCTTTTGCATGATGGTTTGCAAGGCCTTTAGCAATGAGTTTTCTGGATGCAATTTCTATTATATAAACATCATTTGGGATTAAAGAGACTCTCTTAGGAATTCTTATATGTCTCATCTGATAGACACTAAGGATATTTGCTGCTAGAGATGGTACATACAAAACATTAGAGAAAAAACCATTTTCTAGATCTACAGTACCATGTCCTTCGAAAATGATGGTGGAGTCATCTCCCATGTGGATGGGGATGGATTTGTCGATTTCCAAGGATGAAAAGGAGTCTTTTTCATCCATCATGTGATTTGAATCTCCACTATCACTTAGCAGTGCTTTGTACTTCGAAGTGCTTTCCATGAGGGCATGACCTTTCTCATGCTGTGGTTCCCGTTCTTAGTGATCTCTCCTCCGGAAGCTCTCCAGAATATTGATGTGATTCCTCTCAAGGAGAGCGGTTTCTTCATTAATATTTTTCTTCATGCAGGCATGTTTAGGGTGAAAACCCTTCCCACAGTAAGAACACCTGACTTTTTCTTTCCCATTGTGCCCTTTTCCTTTGTTCTTCCTTGAGCCAGAAGATTCATCATGTTGCTGGTTTTCAACTCTAGGCTTGGGAGAATCAAATTTAGTTTTCCAATTTTTCTGCTACTTTCCTTTACCCTTCAGATCTTTGGGCCCTGAGACATGAAGGGCTTGATCATGGGAAGATCGGATGATCCCCATCTAGACAAGCTTGTCATGTTCATTAGTTAGGGACTCAATGAAGGCATTGAGTGTAAACATCTTCCATCCGGGGGTTGTGAGCTTCCCCGCACGGAATGTACAAACAAAAACTGAATAATCAGCCCTGAGTTTGGAGAGGATGGAAAGGATGAGATAATCAGCCTCCTTCTCCACCTTGCATTGCTTCAAGAGTAAAACAATATGCTTGAACTTTGTAAAGAAATCATTCAGAGTCTCGAAATTGGAGGGTTGGAGAGACATGAGTTCATTTTAGAGTTGGTAAACTCTCAAGTCATCATGCTTTCTGTATAGAGATTCCAATTTCTCCCATATTTATTTCATTGTCTTCAGATCCATAAGATGGAAGAGAAGGTCTTCGAAAATAGAGAGGCACAAGAAACCGAAGGCTTCATCCTTCTTGTTCAAGATTCTTGATTTTTCTATGGCGGATCCAGGTTCAACTTCAGTGTCCATGGTGACTCTATGGAGTCCTTTGGAGCACAACTGAATCTCCATTTTATTTTTCCATGTGTGGAAATTATATGGAGTTAAGAGATCTACTGAGGAGGCTATCTGAATATGCTATAGCGAATGCTTCACATGTAGAAACCTGAAAATCAAAACAGAAAGGGAAAAATAAGGTTGAACAGCCTGCACATTCTAGGCTTTCATCACAACCAGTATAGTCAATCAAGAAAGCTTGATCAACAAATTCTTTACTTGGTATATTGAGTGGTAAGCCTTGGATTCTGGTGCAGTGCTAGAATTTTGAGCTATTGCTCACTTTTCATGGAGAAATATGTCAAAAAGCTTGTTTTTGAGAGATAGATCTTTGTCCCATCATATGCTCTGATACCATATTAATCTTGCACATTGATCTAGGAATAAAGAATCAATCTTATCAAATAATAATCAACAAATACTCATGAAATGGTGTTAATCGGAACCGGAATTGGTTTCCTCTCTATATATTTAATAAACAATGAATGGTTGCAATACCAATGTCAAGCAATAGCTTGAATCCATCAGGAATTTGAATACCTAAGGAGACAATTCGAATTCAATGAGTCAGTCTAGCTTAACTGACTGTCAGCCATTCAATCACACTTAGTTAACCACTTGACCAAAACCCTAATTGCCTCACCAAACCCTAACTAAATTTGGAGTGCATTAAATGACTGAATCTCAACTGAAGGAGATCCAACATATGTCATAGCAAGCCAACCATCAAGTGCTAGTGCTCCATGACTTCAATGAACCCCGATGAGGTTAACTAAAGCTGAACTGATCATCAGAAGTTGGTGAAGGTGCCCTGTTGACTCCAGATCATTAAATAATAATAAATAATCACTACATAATATATTTAATGAGAGGAGGCACCTTAACTAACTGGTTAAACTAATTGTAACCACCAGTTAGCAATTAAGTGCATTAATATCACTCAGATCACCCCCGGAGTGCTCCAGTTAGCCTCCTTGACTGTAGGAGAAGGCTAAGTTAGCCTCCTTGAGTGTAGGTAGGCGTGGGTGTGATTGGATGATGGAAATTAATGCTCCACTGATGTTAATTAATGTCAATTATACTTTGGATAGTGGTTTAACTAGGCTAGTTTGACCAAAAAGAGTGTGTATGATGGTAAATGTCTCCAACACAACCCGATATTTTGGATCAATTTTGTTGGGATTTGACTCCCAACCTTCTCTGTATCTGGGAAACAATACACAGCAATGCACTCATATTTAGTGAGCCCACATCTTGGGCCATGAAATCGTAGGTTTACCACCTCCCCTCTACAGGACAATCCTGTGATAAAGTAAATGCCCTCAATCTCATTGCTGAGGGGCATGCCATATAACTGAAAAGTCTCTAAATCAAGATCCTAGTAATACACTAGCAGTTGGAGTAGACTTGGTATTTCCCTTAAGCTTCCAAGGCGCTAAAACTTGTATAGTCCACATTCCCTTAATGTTTGCTGAGCCATGGGATCAGCTTCTACAGCCTCTTCAACATCACCATTTTCATGCTCTCTCCACTCTAGCACCATCCTGCACAAAGATTGCCAAGTTTCATGATATTTTGAGATTCAATTTGCCATTTGTGCCCCTGTACCCGACAGTTTTTGAAATAGTCGTGTATGCACGTGGGTATCAAGGTCTTTTCCATGTATACCCAACCCTATACGCGGAAAAAGACCTGATTTTTGTGTGGGCTGAAACACATTATTTGGGATGGTCCAAATCAAAAAATTGAACACCAAATTAAAAAATAAAAACATGTAAATGGAATAGGACATGATGAGTTACCTAGACCAAACAGGGAGTGATTTCGCCAGAGCATGCTCTCGGAATCAGCTTCTGAAGTTCTGAGTATAAAAACACTATGGTGGGGAAATTTTCAAATGCTATGAAAAAAAAAAATTTCACTATTTTATAGAAAAAGTTTTGAAATTTTTACCCACTTTCTATAGTTTTGACCTATTTTTTACTGTTTGGACTACTATGGTGTTGTAGGGGGCTGTTTTGAGCGCGTTTTGACTGATTCTTTGATCTGTTTATGCCTATTATAGGTATAATGTCTGAACTGGAATATAGGTTAGGATTTCACATCCGCCTACATTTTGCATGACCTTATTACCATTACATTTTAACCTTAGGTACGAACCTATTCCATGATATCGCGAAACCTTCATGCTGTTGTTAGAAGTTGTATTGTGTGAATGGTAGAGCTTTCCTATACATGGGTTCCCTAGTTATATCCTATTTTACATTTGGTAACCATGATGAGATACCTCCTTTAGGTTGTGGGAGTCCCTTTTTAGTCCCGCCATGTCCTTGAGCAAGAGCTTCATACTCCTCTTGAAATTTATGTTGGGTTTTCCCCATAGAGGCTCACTTGTATATGTCAATTTGTAATTGCATTTCATGAGTTTTGCTTGTATTCTAGAGCTTTATTCTGGCTCCATGAATTCATGGTATCATCCTTATATCCCAAGCTTGTCTCATGTCAAGCCAGGTAGAGCCTTTTTATATCCTTTGCAGCTTTATCACCCCTTTACTGGGAGGACACCTTCCCTTGAGTGTCATTATCCTGCACATGTTTCCTTGCAATGAGCATAGGTATGTTCCACTGCTTGGATCTAGCTTACCTATCCCTGACACTCGTCTCCTCCTAGCTATGTACTATAAATAAATTTTATTCTTTTTCAAGCTTTTCAAAATATCTGAAAAGGTACAAAAAGATAAAAAAACATAAAAATCTAGATAGGAAAAGATGTTATCTTTGGTAGCAGTCGAGTCATGTCTCCTTCGAACAGAGCACTGTATATCACATATGTTGGTTGGGTTATTATTTTGACTTTAGGAGTTGTACTTGTTACTCTAAGTTTATCTCCACCGACTAGTTATGCTTCTGGTCCCCATGGAGCCTCTGTTGATGCCTCCTGTGTCACAGAGATGTCTTAGTTTGCATATCGAGTTCATGTTGCCTAGCTTCAGTCACCACTTGCCTTATGCTCTTGTTCGAAGGAAGTTGAAGCTTGAGTCAGTCATTCCTCAGTTATCTTGACTTTGCATGTTGGCCATTCTTGGTACTGTTACCAGTTCGTGCACATCTTGTTCATTGAGTTCTTCCACATTATACAGCATTGATGAGTACCTCATGTTGTTTGATGGGGGATGCCTTAATGCCCTCCTTCCAGTGCATTCCATTCCATCAACATCAGATCATTTATTATAGAATAGGAGTCTAGAATCATATGAGTGCCTTGAGACTTACATTTATTAGTGGTAGGTTCTCTCTCCATTGACAATTTTGGGAATACATCAATGTCCCTTGATCGATGAATTCTTTCAAGTGTTCGACCTTAACACATCTATTCACACTTGTTAGATTGCACTCTATACCTTGATTTCCATTTTCATTATTGGTGGGTTATCTTCCATCTGTTAACAATATACATCAATGACTGGTAATCAGACAATGGACTACTATGTTCAACCTCGACACATCTATTCTCATAGTAGGACATGTACTCGTAGAAGTTTGCATAGAAGACCTTCCATCTTGGTGGAATTCCATATATGCTACCTCTTTAATCATGCCAGTATTCATGAGATTTCAGCTCTCATGATCATGATTCCAGTATTTCTAGTGTATATCAGATATCTTCATCCATTATGGAGATATTGATCCATTGTATATTGTACATGGAGATGACCACACATGACACTTTGTATATCATGCATATTCATGTTCATTGTAATCTTATGTATTCGGGGTTGCTACATGTATTTGCAGTCACATGCAGAGATTCATCATTGTATTATACTAATGGGCGGCTGGTTCTTCCACCTAGGTCTTCATTACTCCACTTATGGGATGGAATTTTTTTATCGGATTAATCTACTCAATCAAAATGAAGCCATATCTCCCTATTCCAAGTGGATCTATAACAAATCAAATACATAATACAATCTAATTTCCTAGATCAAACAGAAATGCAAAGACATAGATAGATC
The DNA here is from genome assembly GCA_001517045.1 of Pseudotsuga menziesii. NCBI lineage: Eukaryota > Viridiplantae > Streptophyta > Pinopsida > Pinales > Pinaceae > Pseudotsuga > Pseudotsuga menziesii. The sequence goes on from LPNX010977711.1 coordinate 23,811, forward strand.
ACTTACCTGATCTTCGCAGATCCTCTTCTCTCTGTTGATCCAAGCTCCAGAATCTTCAGATATACAGCTGCAAAACCCTATAAATCATGTGGAAACAAACAAATAGCATATGCATATCCAAACATATAATTGATCTAAGCTAACAGTTAAGGAAGAAAGCTCTAAACATTATTAACACAACAATGTTTATGGAAAGAGATTTGTATTAATGTAATCATGAAGGTACATATAATTACATAGGATAGAACATTACAACCTATCCTTAACATTGCAATCTTCCATCCAACAATCCAAGCCAAAGCTAGGACTCCCAAGTAAGATAGTAAGCCACCTAGAAATTCCACCAGCATAAAATTACCATAGACCTTCCTCCCTTCCAAATGGAGAAAGGGTTTAATTTATAAGGCTAAAGGGATAGAATAGGTTGAGGATTAGGAGGAGCAATCTAAGGGATATTCCCTATAGGTTAGGAACCAAATTCCACCTCACCTAAATTATAGAGATAAACCACCACCTTATCCACCTTCGAGAAGGGTCTCGAATCTTCATTTTTTTTCCTTGAAACAGTACCGATGCACCTTCCATGAAGGGAAAAAGTGTCGGTGACGCTCCTAGCAATGGGAGACAGAGTGCCAGTGCCGATGCACCTAACATGAAGGGAAAAATCACCTTCGGTGCTCCTAGCATGAAGGACAATAGCGTCGACCTTCTTAAAGAGGGAAAAAAGCAGGAAAATATCAATCTCAATCAACCTTAGCAGAGAGAAATTTGGGGATTAGGAAAAGGGTTAACACATGGTTCAAGAGTGCAAGATTTTAGTGTAACAAAATTCCCCCCAAAGCATGAATATAGAGGAATGCGCTAGGTGAATTCTTTTCAAAGTGAAGAAATGTAAGGCAAGGATGTTGGCTGGAAGCTACTGCAGTACCTCTGACTCAAATCTCATATGACTCATGACATGGCTATCGACCAATACAATGCAGATCCATGGTAGCAGAGACTGATTGAACACAATCATGGCTACTAGACACAACCATAGATCCATGATGAGATGATAACATAGCCATGACCAATACAGAGTGGATCCATGTAATATGACTCAAAACAAAATCCATCACAACCTGGGTGAGATATCTGACAACCCAGGGTCTTCAAGCCAAACCCGCAATGATATAAATCTAACCATATGATTACAATGTCTTGATGTTGAACATGGTAGAAACCACTTGATTACCAGTTAATGATGTAAACTATTAACAAGTGCAAGGGAAATCACCATTGAAGTCAATGATTCCCAAGGTATCTTAGTACATAACATCAAATGTGAATAAAGGACTTGGATTCGAACACTTGATTGGATCTTCCAATCAAGAGCCAATGATGTAAACTCATGTCAAAAGTGAGGTAACCTGCCATTAAGGCATGCAGGCCCAAGGTACTTGTCTTGGTTTCTAAGTCTAATTCCTAGATAAGGAGTTGAAGTCGATAGGAATAGACTCGTCAAAGGAGTGCCATGATGAATCCCCCATCATCGACATGAAACACAATCAAATATGTTTTGGAGTTAAACTGGACAACAAATTGATGTACGAAACTGACTCATGGATTACCAACATGATAGAAGGTAAACTGACTACAGACAATGGATAAATGGCCAAACTTCTCTTGAACATGAGCATGACATGAATTGGCAGTATTGACATGAGAATGATACCAATCCCCCAATGCAATTGACAGTGAGAGTATTCTTGAACAAATCAAAGGAGTAAGAAGACTCTAGGAATTAGTAGGACTCAAAGAAAAACTGACTACCCAAGTACTGAAATGCATATGCAAATGAGTGCCATGTTCAAGAGTAACTATGTACTGCCATAACAAAATACAAACTCTTTCGTTAATTTCCCCATCATGATTGATGAGTGCCTCTTTTATTTTTAATGAGCTGGAAAAGGGTAACAAACGCTTGATATAGCTCATCCTTTGGACGAGTCCAATCTCATATTTTTTATGAACCTGAGAAAGGATGGGTTCATTCCCAAAAGAGGGTCCTTCATCGCTTGATTTTACGAGTCCAATGAAACCAAAATCATTCGTCATTTCATGTCTAGAGATTCTAAAAATTAGAGGAATTTTGGGGTCTAAAATGGGCCTCCTAAGGAAAATAATAAAATAATAGTTAAAATAATAAAATAATATTAATTAATTTTGGAGGAAGAAAGAAAAAAACTACTTTTTGTGTTCGTATTTTCGACATATCTCCCTGTGTTTTTAATCAAATTTCGATCGGGAGAACTCGTTGGATTCAGAATTTGATTCTCCATCCAACAAGTACCCACACTGCATACTTTTGATGGACCCAGCTACACCAAAAACAAGAAATACCTAAAAAAATGTGATGATGACATCATCATCACGTTTTTTCAGGTATTTCTTTTTTGGGGGGTAGAAGGGTCCGTCAAAAGTATGCAGTGTGGGTACTCGTTGGATGTAGAATCAAATTCCACATCCAAAGAACTCTCCCGATCGAAATTTGAGTAAAAACACAATGAGATATGTCAAAAATACGAACAAAAAAAGTAGTTTTTTTTAATGACAAATATGTCAATTCAACCATTATGGTTGACTTATTTTATTAAAATTCTATTGGTTCTTGAATTCCAACTCACAAAAACTTATTTTGGCACATTTTCTTATAAGGCCAATTTTAGACCCCAAATTTCCTCTAATGATGACTAACAAGACTCCAAAAGGTCCTTTTTCGTAAAAAAGGCTAGTCAGTCTGGAAAAGAGATAACCTACCACCGACTAGTCTATTGTTCTGATCCTCTTACAAGAGTGAATGTAACAAGTACTCTTGGTAATATTTTTGTGTTTTTAAGGAGACTGAAAAGAGCTTAAATATAACTCTGGAATGAGTTCTTTTTTCATAATCCAATTTTTACGAGTCTAAAAAATAGTAAAACTATACTTTATACCTCTTCACTGAGTTTTTAATGAGCACAACAAAGGTATAAAAAGCGCTTGAAACCCTAATCATGTTTGAATCCAGAGAACGAAAAAATGATAAAGTAAGCTCAACCCATTTTTCATGTTTTAAAGAGAGCACAAAAAATTAAAAGTAAGCTCAACACCATCTTACTATTTTTAACGAGCTCGAAGATCAGCTGAAAGAATGCTCAAGGTATCTGCTTCATTTTTTAACAAGCTGTTACAGAGAGAAATTCCTATTGCTTGGGGTACCACAATAGACAGCTTGACTCCAGAAATCAATTCTTTCCAATATGCAATAGAAATTAAATATCTAACACTAAAGGATCAGACCTCATACCTTATTCCAGACAGTTGAAGTAGATCCCCGTTGAGCTTTCCAACTTCAGCTTGAATTGATGAATCACTTCCTCAACAACAAGTAAACAAGACAAGCATACAATATATATTGGTGTTAGATCTATTCTAGAATATATAAACAACAATGTATAAGCATTTGAAATCACCCATGGATGAAATATTCAGTCAAACATACATTATTGGACAGGAAAAGATATTTCTATTAATATAAAATCAGAGATTACAATGGATACAACCTCTGTCGGCACGTATGTGAATTGGAGAAACTGAATCCCCCACTTGGGCCTCCACCACCTCAATCCTTCATCTCTTGATAGCAAGCTCACAAGCAAAAGGAAAGCTTGGGAAGAACACAGAAGTGCTCCAAGGGACAAAGGGATGCAGACTCAAGCATAAGTTTCGGCAACATTGGACTATAGTTTCTTTGCCCTTAATTTTCTCTTATGCCTTCAATGTACCAAAGAGTTCCTTATATAGCTTTTCAAAGGGGTAATGAAAGGTCAAATTCGAGTGATCTCAAGGCATATGGAAGGCCAGGAGTCAAGTGAGTTGGATCCATGTCAAGGAAAACTCCAAAAGGATTTGGATTATGCACACATCTCGATGTATGCGGTTTTAGGGGTCAAACACGCGTATATACGCGATTAGGGGTTTAAAAGTCACGTATATGAATTTTTAGATGTTTTTAGGGATGGTCAAGGAAACATCAAAGGACAAAAAATGGTCCAAGGGGTCTAAGGAGTCTGCAGAGGGACGGGGGAAGGCTACACAAGTGTGATTCACCTGGAGTGGTAAGATCAGCTATAACAGATGCCCCCTAATGTGTAAGGTCAGAGGGGTCATATGATGTCAAAAATACATTATAAGTCCATCCTAGAAGTGGAGTGATGAAGGATCCCAAATGGAAGACTAGCCACCCAATCAGCATAGTAAAATGATACAACTCTACACATACTACAAATACATATAGCAGTCTTGGATACATAAGAGTACAATGGCCATGAATAGGCATGATACAAGATATCACATAAGTGGTCATCACCACGTACAATATACATAGATCAGAATCTCCATGATGAAGATATACAAAGGATCATGATCTCCATAATGGCTGAAGATATACAATGGATCAAGATCTCCATAATACCTGGAAATGTCTAACATATATTGGAATCGAGTCACAAGAGCTGAAATCTCATGAACACTAGCATGATCAAGGAGGTAGCATATAAGATATGCCACCAATCTAGAAAGTCTTCTACATAAACTGCTATGAGTACATGTCCTACTATGTGAATAGTGGTGTCGAGGTCAAACATAGTAGTCCATCGTCTGATTACCGGTGATTGATGTATACCATTAACAGACGCGAGATCACCCACTGATAATGAAAACGGGAATCAAGGTACTAGAGTGCAAACTAACAAGTGTGAATAGATGTGTTGAGGTCAAACTCTTGAGAGGATCCATCGATCAGGGGACATTGATGTATTCCCAAATACTGTTGATGGCGAGAGAACCTGCCACTGATGACTGCCAGTCTCAAGGTACTCAAAAATGACTCTAGATTCCAATCCTAGAATAAATGATCTGAAGTCGATGGGATGAAATCCACTAGAAGGAGGGCATTAAGGCATCCCCCATCATCCAACATGAGGTACTTAGAAAAGCTGTATAATGTTGAAGGACTCGATCATAAGGTGCATGAAAAAGTAACAGCATCGGGAATGGCCGACATGCAAAGTCAAGATAACCGAGGAATGGCCGACTCAGGTTTCAAATTCCTTCAAACAAGAGCATAACAATGTACGGTGACTGAATAAAGGCAACATAGTCTCGATATATAAACTGGGACATCTCTGCAACACAGGAGGCATCAACAGAGGCTCCATGGGGACTGAAAGCTTAACCAGCCAGTGGAGATAAACTCAGATAAACGAGTACAGCTCCTAATGTCAAACTATAAACCCAACCAATGGATGTGATATACAGTGCTCTGTTCGAAGGAGACACAACTCGACAGCTCCCAAAAGATCACATCTTTCCTTGTCTGGATTTTTGGTTTTTTTATTTTTTTTGGACATTTTCAAATATTTCAAAAGCTTGAAAAAGAATAAAACTACTTTATAGTTACATAATAGGAGGAGACAAATGCCATAGGGAAAAACAAACTAGTTCCAAGCAATGGAACATACCTATGCTCAATGCAAGGATACATGTGTAGGATAGTGACACTCGGGGGAAAATCCCCTCCCAGTAAAAAGGGAATCAAGCTACAAAGGATATATAAAATGGCTCTGCATGGCTAGACATGAGACAAGCTCAGGCTATATGGCTGAAACTCAATGTCAAGGAAGTCGGTGTAAGGCTTAATAAGGTAGACAAAGCTCATGATAATGCAATTACAACTTGACATAAGGGAGTCCTGAGGGGAATAGGCCAGAAAAAGATCAAGAGGAGTATGAGGCTCTTGCAAAATGTCATGGTAATACTATACAATGGACTCCAACACCCTAAGGGACAAAATGTCATCATGGGCACCAAATGCAAATAAGGCGCTAACTAGGGTACCCATGTAAGGTCAAGATCTACGACTCATATCATGCCACTTCTAAAACAGTAAGAAGGTTTCGTGACATAACAGAGTGGGTTCATACCTAAGGCTATAATGAAATGGTCATAAGGTCATGCAAAATGCAAACGGTGATCAAACCTAACCTATATGCCAGTTTAGACATGTTACCTGAAATCGGCAAAAACAGGTCAATCCAACTGCTGAAACGACACTCAAAAAGGTCTCCTACATCATAAATTAGGTCAGAAATGGTCCAAAATGATTAGAAATAGTCCAAACTATAGGAAAGGGGGCAAAAAATTTCAAAAATTTGAAAAATTTCTATAAATAGTAAAAAATTCAAAACATTATAAAACATTTGAAAATTTTACCCAATTGAGCTTAGATTTTCAACAGTGAATTCCAAGAGATCCAGCCGACGGAATCCACTACCATTTCTTTCAGGTACTTACCCATGCTCTTCTCTTCCATTTTGATGCAATTTTTATCAAATTCCATGGTTATTTGGGATTTCTAGGCCAATCCAAAGTAGGCGCTGTGGCCCACACGAAAATAGAGGGTTTTTCTGCGTATAGGGCTGTATATACATGAAAATCACCCTCACAGTTGTGTACATAGGTGGCTATTTGGAAAATAGTCGCGTATGCAGCTGTGCATGAGGCTTTTTAAGTATTCTAATGGGAAAACTTGCAATTTTTTGTGCAGGATGGTCCTAGAATGGAGAGAGCATGAACATGGTGATGTAGAGGAGGTAGTAAGGGTCGATCTAATGGCTCAACAAGCACTACGTGCATGTGGGCTCTACAAATTTTGGTGTCTTGGTGGCTTAAGGGCCAAACTAGGACTATTGCAGATGCTGGTGGATTACTGGGATCCAGACTCAGAGTCATTCTAGATAGATGGGATGTCCCTCACCACAGAGGTGGAAGACATATACTTTATTACTGGACTTTCTCAGCGGGGGGAAGTAGTGAACCTACGTTCTCGTGGGCTCGAAGGTGGCCTGACTATAGATGAGTACATTGTGGTGTACTGCTATCCATACATGGAAAAGGTGGGGAGTTAAATCCCAACCAACTCTATATAGGTGCTGGGCCTAGAGGCCATCCTACTGACACTGGGCAGGATAGCAGGCTTGGCTTCAATCCACCAGGCCTCGTGGCTTCTGATGTTCTATGCAGTGGAGTGCATGAGACCCACGGTATATGACTGGAGCACTACACTACTGAGCAACATGAAACACCAGCTCAGTGAGTGTAAGATGGGAAGAGTGTGAAACTTTAGTTTCAGCAGTATACTGAGAACATTTTTCCTTGAGCGTGTTCTAGGATTGAGCCCCAGAGTTGACGTTCGTCTACACAGGGTTTGAGGATGCGATGCGCAAACTAGGTGGAGGTAGGGTGTCCAACCCCTATCCAGCTGAGTTCTTTCCGTCGTGGTGACGACAGATAGTTTCCATCGATGACTACCCCTATGCGGGGATAGATTTCTAGGGGGACTCGAGCATGTCGCTAACACCAGGATCGGCATACGGTGACATAGGTAACGAATCTTGACCCTCTCTTTAAATTTTTTATTTATTTAATTTTTTTGTGTTTTCTGATTATATGAAATCAAAAGACATGTTCTTTGGGTGACAATACATAGTGACATCTACCATATGCATGCAGATGTGGGACCATGGTGTCCTGAAGGCTTCCCTTGTCATAAACGGAGGGGAAGAGGAGATGATATCACATGTGTGGATGTGGAGTGGATGCTCCAGATCATTCATACTAACTTTGTGAGGCTGACACATCGAGTTCCCATGGCGCAAGTCAAGGAATTTCCTAAGGCTATGCAGCGCCAGGTGGTGGGTGTACCACAAGCATGGGTTTGATTATTCCGATGGCTAGATAGATCCGTAGTGACATTCCATGATCACAAACCCCCTCCTCCTCCACAGGCTTAGACACCTAGGAGTGATACATTTTGTATTACCGTGTATTATATTTTGGTGGCTCGAGAGCCCCATTTTTGTATCATGACACTATGTATTACCACATTTTGTATGTATATAAAAAAATTTATGATGATCGGTTTATTTGTTTACATGTGTAAAAATTTGTGTTTGTGATGAGTTTATTGTGTATGAAACAAATGCCAATATAACACATAGTTAGCATATGAGTCAGCAACTTGATTATTAATTTTTGGAATATGTATGTATGTTATATTGTCAAATTGTCGTTCTAATAATATCACACGCAAGAACCTTCTTAATAACGTCAGATCTCTAACATGGTAAAAACCATTAAGCTGTGACACTACTAACTCTGAATCAAGACGTACCTCAAGAGAGAGAACGCCATGTAAAATGGCATCCCGTAGAAGCTCAATAATGGCACTATATTCAACAACATTGTTGGAAGATGGTCGTAGATATACGCCTCCTGAAGACAATACCTGACCCATAGGAGTATAAATCACCCAAGAAGCAGAGGCTGGGTGTTGAGTGTGACGGCTCACACCATCCGTGAATCCTATGTAGGTGGAAGATTCCATTGACATCTGCCAAAAGAAATGGAAACTAATCACAAACCCGATCACCATAAGAAAAATACCTAACTATGCAAAAATGTAAAACAATATACAATAACCATCCTTAGCTAAAAATCATGCATAGTACTTCTTGAGATAGAGCCTATTTCTAGCCTCTGCCAAGGCCATTCCTTCGTAATCCACTAACTCATAAGCCCCCTTCTCTAACACGTGTTTGAAAACGTAAGGACCATGACACATGGGGTTAAACTTTCTTACCCCAAAGGGTTCCTTCGGTTGATCCCACAAAAGGACCAAGTCTCCCTCACTAAAACCTCCTTGGATGGATAGACTTATCATACTGGACCTTTATGCAATGTTTATGTACTTCTAGAGCCACCAAGGCATCTCGACGCTACTCATCAAGGTTCTCAAGGTGCAAATGCTCCTCCAATGGTGAAGTGTCTGGTAAGAATTCTACAGCTAGCTTCAAAGAAGGAATCTCACATTCAACCGGCAATACTGACTCCAATCCATGTACAAGTTGATATGGAGAAAAACCCATGGCAGTCTTAACAGTGGTTCTATACACCCACAAACAAAATATAACATAATGTGCCAATTATTCTTGCTTTGTGTGATGGTTCATTGGAGAATGGATTTGATTGATTTATTCACTGCTTCTACCTGTCCATTCACTTGAGGGTAGTAAGAGGAGGAATGCTCTTGTTTGTACCCTAAATTTGATGCCAACTCTTCCATCATACGATTCTGAAAGTGCGAGCCATGGTCAATGACAAGCTATTTTGAAATCCTGAACCGAGTAATAATTTGGTTAAATACGAAGTGCGTGGCTGTCTCATCATCAGATTTAACTATAGGCATAGCCTCAGCCCATTTCATGAAGTAATCAATATCCACTATGATATGATGATGCCCCCCAGCCAAAGCTGGGTTGCAATCCATAAAATCAAGCCCCCACTTAGTGAAGGGACCAATGGTGATGATGGGATGTAACGGGGTAGGTTCTGAGCACATATTACATGCAAACACCTAGCAAGGGTGGCACCTCTTGACCGCATCAACACAATCCTTAAAGATCGGCGACCAGAAATAACCCGCTCTTAATATTTTTTGGGCTATTGAAAGCCTAGATAAATGACCACCACACACCCCTCCGTGGCAATCATTCAGCACTACCTCAGCCTCATCATGAGTCAAACAACAGCGTAAAATGGAATCTACCCCATGGTGGTATAAAGTGTTATCCACTATGAGGTAATTCTTAGACACGTGACATAATCGTCGTCGTTCATCTCATGAGAGATGAGTAGGGACATTCAATGTTTGTAGATATATAATGATATCTCCATACCATGGGTATAAAGTTGAGATTAAGAAGATGTGCTCATCGATAAACATATCTTCACAGACCAACTCCTCGTCCTTGCTTGGGAAATCTGATATAAGCTCTACAAAAATTAACGATTTTTTTGATTTTGCTGAAACAAACTCAAGATCGAATTCTTGCAGGATGACAATCCATTTATTATATTTTCCCCCAATCATCCTTCAAGTGTGGATGAATTGAAATGGATTGACATGGGCTACAACCAAGGTCTAGCGAAGGAGAATATAATGTCTCAACCGTTGAACCGCATGTACGGTATCTAAGGAAATCTTCTCAACATGAGAATAATGAATCTCCACATCAATAAGATTTCAGCTCAGATAGTATATGACATGCTCTTGGAGCTCCTCATCCTCTTGAACCAAAACCATCCCAATCATCTCTACGGATGCAGCCACATAAAGTAGAAATTCACGGCTATAGTCTGGGGGACTAATCACTGAGGCCGATGCTAGGGCTCGCTTGAGCACATCAAAGGACTCATGGGCTCACTCATCCCAACAAAAGGTGGTGTCCTTCTTTTAAAGACACATGAAGCCTCTAGTCAAATTGACAAAATTGACAATGAATATCGGTAAGAAGTTTGCCATGCCTTGCAAACATTGAAGATGATGAATATTTTTCGGGGCAGACAACTAAAGTATTGCCTCTACCTTCAAAGGGTTGACTCTTATACCCTCTTTAGAAACAATGAATCCTAATAAGCGACCTGACTTCACACAAAATATGCACTTGTGAGGATTTAACCTAACCAAATAATGGTGACACCTTTCAAATACCAATCTCAAATGATAGGAATGACACATTCTCAAACGAGAATGAGCAGCAAGGTCATCCAAAAATACTTCAATCATTGACTTGAGATTGTGGAAAATCAAGGCCATTGCCCACTGAAAAGTAGCTTTGGTGTTCTTAAGGCCAAAAGGCATTTTTCAATATGCAAAAGTTTCCCAAGGACAAATAAATGTAGTATTATGTTGGTCCTTAGGTTTAATTTGTATCTGATTATATCCGAAAAATCCGTCCATGAAGGAAAAAACCTCGCTACCCGCACACTCATCCAAAATCTGATCAATAAATGGTGTGGGGAAATTGTCCTTAGGACAGGCATGATTCAAATCACGAAAATCAGTACATTTGTGGATCGCTTCCTGCTTCTTATCAACCAGAACAGGGTTTGAAACCCACTTTGTTAAGGGAACGGGATAGATAAAACAAGATTTCAATAGTTTCTCTATCTCTGCCTTAATCGTGGGTGCTTTCCTAGGATTCACTGCATGCAATCGTTGCCAAATAGGATTAGCATTGGGATAAATCTTAATCTTGTGTTTGACAATACGAGGGTCGATACCTGACATTTCATCATAAGACCAAGAAAAGATATCACATAATTCTTTAAACAGCTCAATGTATTCTTGAATCTCAACATGGGAACATTCTGCCCCAATATAGACATTCTCTATCCTGCCAAGATCGTGAGAGATATTGATAGAAATCGTTGGAGATATATTTGTCATGTTTTCATCAACCATCAAACCAGGAGAGCTTAATGGAACCATGGGACTACCAATTCTCTCGCTAAGAACCTCCCTAAAGTGCTCACACTCCAAGTGGTCAAGCTCGGGAAGAAATTAAGATTTATGGTGGAGCTCTTCCCATGGTGGCTCAACTCCCGACATGGCCTCAATAATCGCTTCATCTGAAGGAAAAACATTATCAAGGTAGTTGTGTGCATGAGGATACTGTACTGCCCATGCAGGTAGCACATACAGGTCCTCCTGCTCCGTCCGTGAAGAGGAAGGACTAGGCTCTACAACACACTCAAGATTAGCTTGATAAGCTACCATAGTTGCAGGCAACAGCATGTCCATCACGATGGGCTCGTTCAAAGTACTCGGTGTAGGAAGAATCCAAGGATCTTCCATATGACTCGTACGAAAAGAAACCGATCTCATAGATGTTGAAGCCTCACCGAAACTAGACCCTATCATAAGGATCAGTGCAGAGCAACTAAAAATTCGCATGAGGGATGGATACATACCCACACCCACACTCCCAGTTGCCAGCTGAGAGTGGTCAATGATCAGGATCGAAGCTCCTGAATATGCAGTAACCAACATATTCTTGAATGATGTTTGATCAATCGTAACTATCTTCCTGTTAAATGGAAATCACACAACACGAAATAGGAAAGAAGCTACGACTTGCATACTGTACATCCAATTCCTACCCAACAAGAGATTGTAGTCAAGGGGCGCATCAACCACCTCGACCTCTATCACAATGGTCTTTCCTCCCAAACATACCTTAAGGGAAGGAAGGATCATATGCAGCCTAAATGATCTCCCATCGAACACAGTTAACATGGTCACAGACTTAGATAACTCAGGGGAACCTAAACTCTTCCAACATAATAAAGACATCACAGAAGCAACAGTGCCTTTGTCAATCACAGTGCACTTTATAGTCATGTTAAGACATTCTACATGAATCAAAAGAGACACATAGTAAGGCAAGCGAGGCTGAAGTCCTTCTTTTCAAATTTAATCACGGAGGAAGAATTATCATCATTCACACCAAGGACAAAAAGAAAAGTCTTCCTTTGTTAAGGACAACTCTGAAGCACTTCCAATGCAGACATCGCACAAGGAGTATGGCCCAAATCCTCGACAAATGAATAGTTATGGGTGGCTCTGGCATTAGGATTGTGCCTCGAACGCTTAAGGAATCCCTTAGGAATGCAAGGTGCAGCTTCAGGTTTATCCACAGGTTTCTCAATACACAAAGGAGTCCCTGGTGGATCAAGTTCCTTTCCTGGGCTGGGTTGTGATGAACCATAGTCCTTCACATGGGTCACAACTTTCATAGCAGGAACCATGTTAATGCAACCATGACCACTACCCTCTGGTAGATCTTGAACACCACCATACTAATCATGGGTCCTCAAGTTCATATTTTGATTATGAGGTAAACGGTTAGTCAACATAGCTGGGCCCTGTGCCAAGAATATCGAGGCTTCATCAATACGAGGGCACAAGTAAGTGAGGTGATCATCCTTACACAACTTGCAAGGGAATTTAACCTTACGTTTATATTGCTTGTCCCCCCCAGCATCATGGGTGTTCTTGCCATTATTATTAGCATTTTCATTCCTATTCCCACCCTTACGATTATTCTTACCCTTCTTTTTATTCCATCAGGGCTGCTGGTTACCCTTATGGTTCGATGATTGTACTAAAAGCACACTCACCATTTGGGAAGGTTGAGACAAAAGTGTGGCTTGTCCCAAAGCAGATTGGTTGATTGACAATTGAATAACTTGTTTTGCAACCGAATCCGCAGGTTTAGCACTCGCACAACCAACAATTCCATCGACATGTGGTCCAGGTTTAACTTTGGGATCGAAACTAGAATGCGGAGCATTGGGAATGATCTCATATAACAAACCAGACTGAGCATAAATCAAATCCAGTTCTTGTGCCCTAAAAATGGCTTGTTCCTCATTTTGCACTCCGGATGTAGAAACATCCTTTGCTATATATGGCAATAACAACATAAGGAACCATTTGAGGAGGAATTTCGATGGTATAAACGCTTTAATCAACCTCTTCCGTCTACGCCACTCTTGGATATGATCCGAGATATGTGTGGCTTTATCCTACCGAAATGTCGACAAGAGTTCAATACTGACGTCATAACGCACTGGTAGCTGGAAGTGGTTAAGAAAATTCATTGCTAGGTCATCGAACAAAGCGAATGCTCCCCTAGGTAGCTCTATATACCATTTCATGGCAGGACCTATAAGGGTGTGTTTAAATAGTCTCAAATGGATTAAGTCCTGATGTAAGGAATTCGAAGAGCACCATAGGTGAAAAGTGGTAACGTGTTCACTTGCATCCTCTCCTGGTTTTCCTTCGAATTTGGGTATGTCCGAGGGAAGCTTAGTAGGGACAGCCGGCCAAGCTGGGTCATGAGCTACAGGCTCATTCGTCAATCTCGACAAGTTAGGAAGATTAAACGTGGTGAGGAAAGGGAGCCTAGGATGATGAGGTTAATGGACCGCTTCTTGATAGTTTGGATTCACATAGGTCTGATTACCACCATGGCCTTGGCCATAGTGCCCTCCTCCCATTTGACCCATATAGGGTGGCATGGAAGCACCATAGTGTGGTGTATTTTGACTATTTAGAGCTACAAAGCCATAATTTGGAGAGTAAGTAGGTTGTTGATACCTGCCCCCATAAGGTGAAGAACCATGTCCATACTGCGTCCCATAATAAGGTCCACAAGTCATCGCATGCAATGTCCCATGAGACACTTCGTAAGTAGGAATATACGCTCCGAAAGTAGGAATATACGTTTCAGAAGTAGGAATATACGCTCTGGTAGTAGTGACATGACCTCTAGAAGTATGAACATAACCTCCCGAAACAACGGGTGGTATGTGAACTTGAGACACAACTGGTCTAGTAACCATAGTACGGACATGACTTGTAGCAACATTTCAGCCCAAAGAACCACGTGAATGAGGTGGAAGTTGAACATTCGAAGAACTAGGGACAGAGGATGAAGGGACCTGAGTAATTATGTATGTGTTATTCCCTGTAGTCACTCATCTCAGATCTGGTATCCTAATAGTATCAATAACCCTATACCTAGGAGGAATATGTGATGTAGCTTCCACCGTCGGGATGGAAGGTGCAATGTGACTTGTGCTCCCAAACCTCTCCACATGGTAAGGAATGAGAGTGCCCCCAGGCATATTGCTAGGCTCAAACTCAGATTCGACATGAAATGCCAAATCATGTGTGGGAAAACTAGACATACGATAACTACCATAACTAGTGCTCGCGGGTTCAAAATGAGTCTTGTCATGCTCTGGCATTCCATACCGGTGATGTGTCAATGGGGAATCAACCCTAGATTAAGTAGGTCTATCATGAAAAGTACCTATCTCAAAAATCACAGGACCTAACTCAGTCAAGTCGGGTGAAGGATCATAGTTAGGAGTAAACTCCCCATCTTCCACATGAATGGGAGAAGGTGGTTCAGGAATACCTTCAACTTGGTCTCCCATGGTGTGTGAATCAATGTGTGAAGTAGTCTTCCTGGACTATCTATTTCAATCTCCCAAAGGAGGAGGAGATGTAGAAGGTGAAACCCCTGCTAAACGACAAGAACTATGAGGAGCCGCACTTGAATCCACAATGACTCAAAAAATATAAAAGACTCTCTATCTACGCAAACCCTAGGAAAGCTTACGTGCACAGAGCAATCCCCAAGAAAATCTAAAGCCAAACACAAGAAATCAAGGGTAGGATAAGTGAGCTCCCAAATGAAGCATGTATGTCTCACCTAGGAGAATCTTGAGACTCCCATACATAACAAGTGGATGTATGTAACCAATTATTGTGGCCCTCAGCTTCAACACGTAAAGCGACTATGTTGTCTGACCCCAACCTGGCCAGGACACCCACAGAATAACCCCTGCAAAGTACCCCCTTGATATCCTAGGTAAAATCACTAAGGTCACCTCAATATAATCAATGCTCAGGTAGATAGTCGTGGTAGGATTGACCGTATGGGCAGGGTAGCAAAGCCCGAAACTCTCAAAAGAGCCCCCAGATACGAATAAAATCCTAGAAATATCTATGGTACTACTCAATTATGACTAGGGGTCATCCCAATCAATAACCACTCACATTGTATCGTGCTTAACTCCCTTTTGAGAGGAGGATCCTGAGAAACACTGGTTATACCAAGGAATTTCACACACTCACCTAGACATACACATACATGTTGTTGTTTAGTGGTCTTGGAGAATTGACTCACAATGAACTATTCCAAGACCCTAAAACCTAATGTTGTTGGTGAACCCTATCAAATAAAATAGTGTAGTTCATTTTAATTTAAGCACTGATTTTCATTGGCTTTATCACTCAAAAGAGGTATATGGTCATGCAACTAATGGTGTTATGACACAACATGAAGTAAAATACACACCTAACAATCAATGTAAATGCATTGTGTCCATGAAAAACAGGGTATGCTACTACGTGAAATGCATAATTTTCTTCAAATGATAGATTCAAACTTTCCTATATGAAATCCTAACTAATACTCCAAAGCAAATTTAATGCAAGTACTATGCAAAATGCGATGTGCAATGCATGATGATAAGCAAATCTTTTTGGATTTTTTGAAATAAAAATGAGATATAAAATCAAAAGAATGATTCTACAACCCCCAGACTCTGCAAGAACACTCAAGCAACACTCAAGCAAAGTACTAAGGTAAAATAAATCTAATGCACTAATCCCAAAACAAAAAATCAAAAATGCAATGACAAGAACATACTTCAAAAAAGAAATTTACCCTAAAAAAATGTCTCTGGTCAGAAACAGAGGTGTATAGAGACTCTAGCAGTATCAAAGGAGACTCAACAATCATCACAATTCACCCAACAACCATCCAACGTTCCTCTAGAAGGAAAAACTAAGGGCATACGCGACTTTTCACAATAAACCCGCATGTGTACACGGAAATAGCAGTGCAACCCGTGTATATACGTGACTGCGAGTTCAAAACTCACGTACATGAAGAAAGGTGCATAAAAATAAAGGAAAATAGACAAGCTGAGACAAACTTCACACCAATCAGACACTACCAGGAAAACATGCCCCCAGACCCGACAGAGAAACAAGACAAAAAGAGCAATTCAAAGTTATTGAATGCCGATAGAAAACCCCCAAAGGAAAAATACTAGGAACTCCCCAGCGGAGTCGCCAATTCTATTACGGAGAGAAATTCCTATGGCTTGGGGTACCAAAATAGACAACTTGACTCTAGAAATCAATCATTTCCAATATGCAATAGAAATTAAATATCTAACACTAAAGGATCATACCTCATACCTTATTCCAGATGGTTCAAGTAGATCCCCGTTGAGCTTCCCAACTTCATCTTGAATTGATGAATCACTTCCTCAACAACAATTAAACAAGACAAGCATAATATATATATTGGTGTTAGATATATTCTAGCATATATAAACAACAATGTATAAGCATTTGAAATCACCCATGGATGAAATATTCATTCAAACATACATTATTGGACAGGAAAACATATTTATATTAATATAGAATCAGAGATTACAATGGATACAACCTCTGTCAGCACATCTGTGAATCAGAGAAACTGAATCCCCCACTTGGGCCTCCACCACCTCAATCCTC
Source organism: Pseudotsuga menziesii (assembly GCA_001517045.1). Taxonomy (NCBI): domain Eukaryota; kingdom Viridiplantae; phylum Streptophyta; class Pinopsida; order Pinales; family Pinaceae; genus Pseudotsuga; species Pseudotsuga menziesii. The sequence continues at coordinate 40,903 of LPNX010977711.1, forward strand.
CATCTCTCAATAGCAAGCTCACAAGCAAAAGGCAAGCTTGGGAAGAACACAAAAGTTCTCCAAGGGACAAAGGGATACAGACTCAAGCATAAGTTCCAGCAACAATGCACTATAGTTTCTTTGCTCTTAATTTTCTCTTATGCCTTCAATGTACCAAAGAGTTCCTTATATATCTTTTCAAAGGGGTAATGAAAGGTCGAATCCGAGCAATCTCAAGGCATATGGAAGGCTAGGAGTCAAGTGAGTCAGATCCATGTTAAGGAAAACTCCAAAAGGATTTGTATTATGCACACATCTCGATGTACGCGGTTTTAAGGGTCAAACCCACGTATATATGCGATTAGGGGTTTAAAATTCACGTATATGAATTTTCACATGTTTTTAGGGATGGTAAAGGAAACATCAAAGGACAAAAAATGGTCCAAGGGGTCTAAGGAGTCTGCAAAGGGACAGGGGAAGGCCATACAAGTGTGATTCACCTGGAGTGGTAAAATCAGCTATAACACAAGCTTGGAACATAAACGAAATATGCTCAAAACATGGTTTCATTTTTATGCAAGCTTGAAACCAAAAGGTAAACTATTCTTAAGAAAACCTGCTTCATTTTTTAAAAATCTTGAAATATAAAATGAACTATGCTTAAAAAGGTGGTTCCATGCCTTCAATGTACCAAAGAGTTCCTTATATATCTTTTCAAAGTGGTAATGAAAGGTCGAATCCGAGCAATCTCAAGGCATATGGAAGGCTAGGAGTCAAGTGAGTCGGATCCATGTTAAGGAAAACTCCAAAAGGATTTGTATTATGCACACATCCCAATGTATGCGTTTTTAAGGGTCAAACCCACGTATATATGCAATTAGGGGTTTAAAAGTCACGTATATGAATTTTCGCATGTTTTTAGGGATGGTAAAGGAAACATCAAAGGACAAAAAATGGTCCAAGGGGTCTAAGGAGTCTGCAAAGGGACAGGGGAAGGCCATACAAGTGTGATTCACCTGGAGTGGTAAAATCAGCTATAACACAAGCTTGGAACATAAACGAAATATGCTCAAAACATGGTTTCATTTTTATGCAAGCTTGAAACCAAAAGGTAAACTATTCTTAAGAAAACCTGCTTCATTTTTTAAAAATCTTGAAATATAAAATGAACTATGCTTAAAAAGGTGGTTCCATGCCTTCAATGTACCAAAGAGTTCCTTATATATCTTTTCAAAGTGGTAATGAAAGGTCGAATCCGAGCAATCTCAAGGCATATGGAAGGCTAGGAGTCAAGTGAGTCGGATCCATGTTAAGGAAAACTCCAAAAGGATTTGTATTATGCACACATCCCAATGTATGCGTTTTTAAGGGTCAAACCCACGTATATATGCAATTAGGGGTTTAAAAGTCACGTATATGAATTTTCGCATGTTTTTAGGGATGGTAAAGGAAACATCAAAGGACAAAAAATGGTCCAAGGGGTCTAAGGAGTCTGCAAAGGGACAGGGGAAGGCCATACAAGTGTGATTCACCTGGAGTGGTAAAATCAGCTATAACACAAGCTTGGAACATAAACGAAATATGCTCAAAACATGGTTTCATTTTTATGCAAGATTGAAACCAAAAGGTAAACTATTCTTAAGAAAACCTACTTCATTTTTTAAAAATCTTGAAATATAAAATGAACTATGCTCAAAAAGGTGTTTCCATGCTTTAATGAGCTCGAAACTAAAACAAAGTAGGCTCAAAACGGCTTCCATTGATGGGTGATTTCCCAACATGATGTCCAATGGTTGGTACTTACCCCCAGTATAACTATCAAGTATCGAAACACCAATACAAATACAGGGTACATGCCCCACAAGCTTCATTGAGTCTTGACACAATGGAAGAATCCGTTTCATTTTTTAACGAGCTTGACATGAAAAAGGAACTCTGCTCAAGGTCAGTTTTATTTTTTGACGAGCTTGAAACCAAGAATAAACACTGCTCAAGTTGGTCTGTTTCTTTTTTACACAAGCTTGAAATAGAGAATAACTATGCTTGTGGGGACCTATTTTATTTTTACGCAAGTTTGAAACAGAAAGTAATTATTCTTGAGGACATCCCTTTCATTTTTTGACGAGCTTGACACATAATGGGAACTATGCTCACATGCATCTATTTAATTTTTTAACGAACTAGACACGGAATGGGAACTATGCTCACAATGTCCGTTTCATTTTTTAATGAGCTTGACATAGAATAGGAACTATGCTCGCAACAAGTTTGAAGCCAACATGGTGGGTTGCCCCCTTACATAAGAAGCTAGCAAATTAACTCCAGTATGATATCCAAAGGCTGGAGCCATGCCCCCCATTTTACCTATGATGGGAAGAAGATCACTAAGAGGGAAAGGAACCACAAGAACATGTGGTACATTCAAGGAAGTATAATGACTAGGAGTCACACGATAATCAGGTTTAATGAAGGAAAGCTGATCAACGGTCACAATCTTCCCATCATGGGGAAAATACATCACTCGAAAGAGTGTGGACACTACAGCTTTCCTGGTGTAAACATAATCATGGCCAAGGAGTATATTAAAATCTAAAGGACCTTGGACTACCATAACATCGATACAGATAGTTTTTCCTTCCAAAGTAATGGGAAACTGAGGAAGGATCCCTAAAGGCATAGTAGGTATTCGATTAAAATCCAGTATCTGATCGGTAGCTGGCACAAGCAGAGGAGAACCTATGGCTTTCCAAGAAGTAGAGGATAGAATGATAACAGAATCCCCTTCATCAACGATAGTGCAAAGTATACTCTTAGCAGTAACTCGCACAACTATTTGGAAAGGAACACTCAAATGAAGATGATATTCTGTTAAGTTACTCCAGTCAAAGGAAATAACCTCACTACTTGGAGAGGGTCCCATTGAAAGAGAAAAAAATTCCTCTTGCATAGAACAATCAGAACTAACTATGAGAACTTCAGCTAGATGGTTTTCACTCTCAACTAGAAGAGAGGGAGAAGACGAATACTCTGTCGAAGAGACTACTTTAGTGTCAACACTCTCTGACAAAATAGTTGGATTGGGTGGAGATGACATCGACTCGACCACATTAATTTCACTCTCCAAAGGAAGAGTGGGATCAACCAAGGATGGACTTGGATCGACCACTTCAACATCACTCTTCAATGGAAGAGTGGGATTGACCACTTTATCAACCAATGGAATGTCAAGAGACAATTTGCGATAACTAGTTAGAAGCAGTTGCTAAGGAACAGTAAGATCTTCCAACAACTTTGAAGCTTCATCCATGCGAGGACAAAGGTAATTCCAATGCATATATAAGAACCTATGAGGGGACTATCACATGCAGCCTAAAAACCAAAACACATCAAACCAAAACCCAGAATTAAGGAAAATCAAGCTAAAAAATGAATTTTCAAAGGGCAAAGCGCTTTCAACACTGCACTAGAGCACCTATGAGGGAACCAACGCTCCTATAACGCTGCAAAAAATTTCCTATGAGGGGACCAACGCTCGTATAACATTGTATAAAAGCACTCATGAGGGGACTGACGCTCCTATAAGGCTACAGAAAAGAAACTATGAGGGGATCGACGCTCCTATAAGGCTGCATAAGAGCACCTATGAGGGTAGCGGTGCACTTACAACACAGTGTAAAAGCGTTGACGATGCCTTTTCCCCTAAGGCAAAGAGTGTTGACGACGCTATGTCTACACAACCTAGGTGTGCCGGTGGAGAAACAAAATAGAATAAAATCCATATTTTCTATGGAAGAAGGGTAGAAGGTTTGATAATGATCCAAAGATCTTCAAGAGGATGCAAGACACTCTTCAAAAACAAATACAAAGGAGGGAAGGTCTCTAGAGGCTAGCAAAAGGACTGAATAAAAAGATATGAAATCAAAACAAAAGAAATAAGATCTATGTAAGATCCCTAGTATGGTCTCCAAATTTGTTATCAGATTAATCTACTTAATCAGAATCAAACCATATCTCCCTAGTCCAAGTGGATCTAGAACATATCAAATACAGAATACAATCTAATTTTCTTGATCAAACAGAAATGCGAAGACATATATAGATCACTTACTTGATATTCATAGATCCTCTTCTCTCTGTTGATCCAAGCTCCAAAATATTCAGATCTACAGCTGCAAAACCCTGTAAAGCATGTGGAAACAAACAAACAACATATGTGTATCCAAACATATAATTGGTCAAAGGTAACAGTTAAGGAAGAAATCTCTAAACATTATTAACACAACAGCATTTATGGAAAGGTATTTGTATTAATGTAATCAAGGAGATACATAGAATTACATAGGAAAGTGTTACAGTTGATTTTACCACACATGGTGGATCGCACCTTTATGGCCTTCCTTGTCTCTCTGTAGACTCTTTAGACCCCATGGACCATTTTTTTACCTTTGATGTTTCCAATATCATCCCTAAAAACATGCAATAATTGCCATACGTGACTTTTAATCCCTTTCTCGCGTATATACGCAGATTTGACCTTTAAACCCGCGTACATTGGGATGTGTGCAAAAGGACAAATGATTTTGGACTTTTCCTTGATGTGGATCTGAGTCACTTGTCTCTTGGCCTTCCATATTCCTTGAGATCTCTCAAATTTGACCTTCCATTACCCCATTGAAGAGCTATATAAGGAACCCTTTGGATACATTGAAGGGAGAGGAATTGAAGAGAAAGAAAACTATAGTCCATTGTTGTCAGATCTTATACTTGAGTCAGCATCCCTTTATCCCTTGGACCACTTTGTGTTCTTCCCAAGCTTGTCTTTTTCTTGTGAGCTTGCTATCGAGAGATGGAGGATTGAAGTGGTGGAGGCCTAAGTGGGGGACTCAGTTTCTCTAATTTGCAGACGTGCCAACAAAGGTTGTCACTATTGTAATCTTTGTTTCATATCAATAGAAATATCTTTTCCTATCCAATAATGTGTATTTAAATGAGTATTTGATCCATGGATGCTTTTAAATGCGTGTATGTTATTGATTATATATGTTAGAGTAGGTCTAACACAATTAGATATAGCATGCTTGTCTTGTTTGTTGAACGAAAATTCTGTTATGGAGAGAAATTCTTGGCTTGGGGTAACACAACAGACAGATTAACTCCAGAAATAAATCCTTCCCTATATGCAAGAGAAACCAAACATCTAACACTAAAGGCTCTCGATTTGTACCTTATTTTGGATGGTTGATGTAGATCCCCATTGAGCTTTCCCACTCTCACTTGTATTAGCAATTTGCTTCCTCAACATTCAGCAAACAAGAAAAGCATGTTATATATAATAATGGTAGAACTACTCTAGCATATATAATCAATAACATACAAGCATTTAAAAGCATCCATGGATCAAATACTCATTTAGATACACATTATTGGACAAGAAAAGATATTTCTATTGATATGAAACAGAGATTACAATAGTCACAACCTCTATCGACATGTTTGCGAATCAAAGAAACTGAGTCCCCCACTTGGGCCTCCACCACTTCAATCCTCCATCTCTCGATAGCAAGCTCACAAGAAAAATGAAATCTTGGGAATAACACATAGTGCTCCAAGCGAAAAAGGGATTCGAACTCAAGTATAAGCTCCAGCAACAATGGACTATAGTTTTCTTTCTCTTCAATTCCTCTCCCTTCAATGTATCCAAAGGTTTCCTTATATAGCTCTTCAATGGGGTAATGGAAGGTCGAATTCGAGCGATCTCAAGGCATATTGAAGGTCAAGAGACAAGTGACTTGGATCCACATCAAGGAAAAATCCAAAATCATTTGGCCTTTTGCACACATCCCGATGTACGCAGGTTTAAGGGTCAAATCCGTGTATATACATGAGAAAGGGATTAAAAGTCACATATGGCTATTATTGCATGTTTTTAGGGATGATCTTAGAAACATCAAAGGTACAAAAATGGTCCATGGGGTCTAAAGAGTCTGCAAAGGAACAAGGAAGGCCATACAGGTGTGATCCACCATGTTTGTAACTATAAAGCATGTTTATTCTTTTTCAAGCTTTTCAAAATATTTGAAAAAGTACAAAAAAAATAAAAAAACCAAAAAGTCGGACAAGAAAAGATGTTATCTTTGATAGCAGTCAAGTTGTGTCACCTTAGAATAGAGAACTATATATCACATCCATTGGTTGGGTTAATTTTTTGACTTTAGGAGATGTACTCGTTTCTCTAAATTTATCTCCACCGACTGGTTAAGCTTTTAGTCCCTATGGAGCCTTTGTCGATGTCTCCTATGTCACAGAGATGTCCTAGTTTTGTATATTGAGTTTATGCTGCCTACATTCAGTCACCATTCACCTTTATTCTCTTATTCGAAGTAAGTTGAAACCTGAGTCAGCCATTCCTTAGTTATCTTGACTTTGCATGTCGGCCATTCCCAGTACAGTTAGTGGTTCGTGCACATTATGATCGAGTCCTTCCAAATTATACAACTTTGCTGAGTACCTCGTGTTGGATGATGGGGGATTCCTTAATTCCCTCCTTCTAGTAGATTTCATCCCATCGAATTTAGATCATTTATTTCGGGATAGCAATCTAGATTCATTTTTGAGTTCCTTGAGACATGCAGACTCAAGTATAAGCCCATGAGAATGTAGGTTCACCACTTCTCCCTGTCGGGACAATCATGTAATGAAATATATGTCCTCCACCTCTATAGTGAGGGACCTCCCATTGATATGGAAAGAATCTAATTCAAGATCCCAGTAGTCTACTAGAATCTCCAACAGTCTTGGTTTGGCCCTTAAGCCCACAAGACACCAAAATGTGTATAGCCCACATGCACGAAGAGCTTGTTGAGCCATTAGATCGCCCCGTACAGCTTCTTCTACATCCCTGTGTTCTCTATTCATCCATTCTACAACCATCCTGCACATTTACATTAATTTTTTGGTCATTATTTGTCTTAAAAAACCTTAAGCGCAGTCGCATACATGATTGTTTGCAAAACAGCCGCATATGTACGTGACTTTGGGCCATTTTTCCACGTATAGCAAGCCCTATACAAAGAAAAATCCCTGATTTCTGCGTGGGCCTAAGCGACTATCTTAGAATGGCCTAGAAATTTATTTTGACCAGGGAAATTGAAAAAATTTGCATGCAAATGGAATAGCAGGGCATGGGAAGTTACCTGGAAAAAAACGGTGTCAGATTTCGCCAGACAAAACTCCCGGAATTCGCGTTTGAAGTTCTAAGCTCAATTGGGTCAAAATTTCAAATGATATATAGTTTTTGAATTTTTTACTATTTATAGAAAATTTTGAAAAATTTTGAAATTTTTTACCCCCTTTCTATAGTTTTGAACCGTTTCTGATCCTTTTGGATTGTGTTTTACTAATATGATGATGTAGGGGACTGTTTTGAGCGTCGTTTTGACCATTGTTTTGACCCATTCATGCTAATCTTAGGTATGATGTTTAAATTGGCATATAGGTTAGATTTCACCTCTCTTTTCATTTTGCATGACCTTATGACCATTTCATTATAACCTTAGGTATGAACCCATTCTATCCTATCACGAAACCTTCTGGTTGTTTTAGAGGTGACATGATGTGAATGGTAGAGTTTGAACTTACATGGGTGCCCTAGTTAGATCCTTGTTTGCATTTGGTTCCCATGCCAACAGTTTTCCCTTTAGGGTGTGGGATTTTGTTGTATAGTATCACCATGTCATTTCACTAGAGCCTCATACTCCTCTCGATCTTGTTGCTGGCCTGTTTCGTCAGGACTCCTTTATGTCAAGTTGTAATTGCATTATCATGAGCTTTTCCTGCCTTATTGAGCCTTATGTCGGCTTCCCTGACTTTGAGTATCATCCATATAGCTTGAGCTTGTCTTATGTCTAGCCACACAGAGCCATTTTGTATATCCTTTGTCGCTTGATTCCCTATTTTTACTGGGAGGGGACTTTCCCCCGAGTGTCGCTATCCTACACATGTGTCCTTGCATTGAGCATAGGTATGTTCCACTGCTTGGAACTAGTTTGTTTGTCCCTTGACACTCGTATCCTCCTAGTCTGTAACTATAAAGCATGTTTATTCATTTTCAATCTTTTCAAAATATTTGAAAAAGTCCAAAAAAAATCAACAAACCAAAAATCCGGACAAGAAAAGATGTTATCTTTGGCAGCAGTCGAGTTGTGTCACCTTCGAACAGAGCACTGTATATCACATCTATTGGTTGGGTTAATAGTTTAACTTTAGGAGCTGTACTCATTTCTCTGAGTTTATCTCCACTGACTAGTTAAGCTTCCAGTCCCTATGGATCCTCTGTCGATGCCTCTTGTGTCATAGAGATGTACCAGTTTTGTAAATTGAGTTTATGCTACCTACATTCAGTCACCATTTGCCTTTATGCTCTTGTTTGAAGGAAGTTGAATCCTGAGTCGGCCATTCCTAAGTTATCTTGACTTTGCATGTCAGGCATTCTAGGTACAGTTACCAGTTCATGCACATTATGATTGAGTCCTTCCACATTATACAACTTTGCTGAGTACCTCATTTTGGATGATGGGGGATTTTTTAATGCCCTCCTTCTAGCGAATTTCATCCCATCTACTTTAGATCATTTATTCTGGGATAGGAATCTAGAGTCATTTTTTAGTGCCTTGAGACTAGTAGTCATCAATGGTAGGTTCTCTTGCCATCAACAATTTTTTGGGAATACATCAATGTCCCCTGATTGATGGATTCTCTCAAGTGTTTGACCTCAACACATTTTAGTTTTCACTCTAGTACATTGATTCCCATTTTCATTATCGGTGGGTGATCTCACATCTGTTAATAGTATACATCAATGACCGGTAATTAGACGATGGACTACTATGTTCAACCTCGACACCTCTATTCACATAGTAGGACATGTACTCGTAGCAGTTTGTGTAGAAGACCTTCCAGACTAGTGGCATCTCATATACGCTACCTCCTTGATCGTGCCAGTGTTCATGAGATTTCAGCTCTCGTGACTTGATTCATGTATATGCTAGATATTTCCAGCCATTATGGAGATCTTGATCTGTTATATATCTTCATCCTACATGGAGATCATGATCCTGTGTATATCTTCATCATGGAGATTCTGATCTATCTATATTGTACGTGGTGATGACAACACATGTCATATTTTGTATCATGCATATTCATGTCCATTGTACTTGTTGAGCCTAGAATTGGCCCCTTTTTGACCATCCTTGATCACCTTTTATTCCCCTGTCCTACACCATTCAACAAGCTATCATACCTGTTGTCCTCACTTTATTCCCCAAACTACCAAGGTATGACTTATCATTACTTTATCTTATTAATGCTTATGATTGTGATAATTAAGGCTGTGTATCTCTCAAATGTGCTAACATGTCATAATTTATGAAGGTAGTTAGAGATAAGTGGACTGCAGGAAGATGGGGGTGAACAAGTCTCGAAAGGAGGAATATTAGCCACTCAAGATGATCCTCAGCCCTCCTACCATCAATTAAGGCACGTGGTTTTAATGTGACATCTTAGATGGAGCTGTGACAAGGCAGCTATAATAGAATGCTCTACAATTGGATATCTTTAGTACATTGTTGCTCGAGTATAATTGTGATTAGGGAAGATCGCCATTCCTCGGACAACTAACAGCTTTCCCATATTTCTTATATCTCTACTATGCCACGTTTGTAATAGCTAGTGTTATTTAGGACACCTGAAGATCAGAGATCTTCATGGATGCCCTTTAATAGGATTGGATGTTACAATCTGAATGTATAAGTATGAGAAGTTGTATTGACCTAGGGGGTTGGAAAATAGATAATTCATTCATTGTATTAGCAGTGGAAGCAACTTGTGTAATCTTTCTTTCTTTAATATAAGGAGTTACCTCTGGTTTAAGGGAGCTTCACGTTGTTCAGCCAGCATCTCTGTGTGAAGGCTGGGCCCGCCTTCCACAGAGATTGCTGAGTTAATTTAGGACTTTTTAATTCAGTATTGTGTGATGCTTTGTTGATCATATTTCCTTTGCATGTAGCTGTAGTAAGTGTGGATTTACAGTATAATTGTGATTACATTTTCTTGAGATCGGTGAGTGGTACAGAGTGACAGTCGACAGAGTAGGTAACTTTCTTTATGCAATTCATGTGGTAGTTGTACACAGCTTTGTTCATCCTGCAATTTTAAGTTGTTATCCCATGAATCCTTGCAATTTATCTTTATGTTACAATTGTTGACTTTCATTCCTGTAATTCAATTTCTTAGAATAGCTGAACTCAATCCTTTGCAATTGAATTCCTAGATTAATATTTGATTTATGTTTATGTCTTTCAAGAGTAATCAGATTGAATAGGTGAATTACTTGTTCTGGGATGTGAATAGGATTTCCTTTTTATCTGCAATTGTCGTTTGATCATTTTTCCTTGATACATGGTAGAAAGTAATTGAAACTGTAGTATCTAGAAGATGAATGGGATTACACCGATTCTTGGGATGGGCATAGTTGTTAGAGGATAAGATTGTTCAATTACAGTAATTTTGTGTTTAAGCATATACTGTGCATTTATCCTTTGAAACAAAAGACTTTCTCGGGTTGACAATAAATCTCGTATGCTCTGTATGTTGGTAGTAATTCACTTGCATATCGGGTGCTCGACATTTTGGCGCCATTGCCGGGGAAGGATAAAAATTAAACACTATCATTAGTTGCATCTGGTAATTGTTTCTAGTCATTATTTTCTATTCTTTTTTTGCTGAAATAATTTGGGTTGCATGAATACGAGGAGGGTAAAATGTGATCAACTCCCATGTCACGTCCCGGTCTTGACCCCGTTACATTAGATGTATATGATGTAAATATTGTAACGGTCACAGTGTGGAGCTAAAGGCCAAGGCCCCACCATTGATCGATAATGCTATGTTTGGGGATTTAAATTATCACCGATGGTATATTGGGGCATGCAGCACATATTAAGTTTCAGCATCATGTACATATGCATCTATAATAAAAATAAACACAACCAGCTACGGTCGCGGCAACTAAATCGAAGGGGCATGATATTCCAAGGATAAGGGGGGGTGAAATATTTAACCTATGTGCCAATGGGGAAAATCCAAATGTCTATGAGAAAACCCATCAAACTGCCAACTACCTTTCTTGTCTTTTTCTCCAATCATTTATTTCTGCCAGAATGTGGTTGAGTTAGTTATTGCATGGAAGGGGAAGAGTATGGGCAACCAAATTCGAATTGGGCAGAGACCCATTTTTGAAAAACGTGTTCTGACTTCCTTGGCAAGGAAAATGTCCAAAAACGTATGCCATTCTGCCATACAAGCACGTTTTTCATTTTCCTGTCCATTCTCCTTCACGTTGGGGGGTTTTGGCAGCAGCTAGAGTTTTTCCTGTGTTTTTGGATCCCACGTTCTGGCCGTTGGCTTCATTTTTCCCAGGGATTGGAGGTCGTTTTTGTAATGCCAGGGCCTAGGTTGTCTTCCTCACGTTTTTGGAGCTGCTGGTGCATTTTTCCATCCACGTTTTTGTGATTTCATGAGTTTTTACCATGGCTAGGAAGAGCCATCCACGTTTTTTACTGTCTCAGCGACTATTGGCCTCACACACAGGCTATTTGGGACGTTTTTCCCTGCTGTGAGTTGTGCTCACTGATAAGCTACATGATTGTGTGTTTTCCCCCATGTTGTGAGCCGTTTTTGCTGTTATGTATGGGGCTGTGCAATTCGTTTTCCCTGTTTAAGCTGTGAGAGCTGAATTAATTGCCGGGGTGCAATTGTTGGTTTTCAAACTGTGTGAGGAGTAAGGATTTTGGCTTGGTTGCTTGATAAACCTGGTGTTAGAAACCACACAGGGAGAACTAGAGGGCTGGCCTTCTTCTCCATCACCCCTGAATAGCACTGGAAGGGAATGCAGGGCCTGAGGGACTGTGTAGCAGAGAAGGGACTGATTCCTTGTGTTGGGTGTGGATGGGTGTCTTAGAGGTTAGGCTAGTTTTGGTGTGGGTGTTCTTGGCTCTGTAATGAGCTCACCAGCTTAGCAATTGCCTTCTTCAGCTCCTTAATGGCCTGATAAACCCAACTTGGTTGGCTTGGCTATGTGTTTTGTGTATCCTGGCTATGTGTAAGCCTGCTAGTTCCCTTATTCCTTGGAGAATCATGCCCAGCTCGGGGGTGGCAGCGCTGCTGAGAGATTAAGGAGCACGCTGGCCTATGGTTGGGTGGAACGTTGCAGAGACGTAGCTGGTTGCGGAGCAAAGCGTTCATAAGATAAGTGATCTTGTGTATTTTACCTCTGCAACTATATTTCTATTAATGAAAATAATGAACATGTTGAAGAATGCTTGTCTAAATGCATGTTGATTCCGCTGTGCAAGGATAATTAATCATAGCTATGCATAATCTACAATTGTAGTTGCGTATGTTAAATAAATTGCATTTAGGCATGTTATACTGCAATGCATTCTCTCTTTCAGCATTTTGTTTTATGAAATTTTTAGCCTGTACATGTTCATGGGTGGTTAAACCGGTCGAATTAAGCTCTTAGTCACGTCCTCTTTGCCGGTCGGAGGCATGGGGACGTGACATCCCAACTCCCAAAACCTTACAAAATACTAACAGTGCAGGTGGCTTGGGTCACGATTGAGGACCACCATTGGGCAAAAGGACATTCATCAACGATCTTATTGACAGAACTGATTCATCCACCAGGGCTCGCCATCAAGAAACTCCTATCAGAAGAAACCTTGCCGATCCTGGGGCGCCAACGTTAGGGCCCATGGTGGAGAATACACGAGCAGCCGCGGCTTCCTCGAATATCCCTGCAAAAGAAGACACAACTGTTACAACTGGGCCAGCTGGTAGAGGTCCAATCTACCACATTTACGGGAAGGTTGTAACTGAAGAAGAGTGGATGCAGTTCCACCAGAAGTTTACTAATCAGTGGAAAAACAAGGAAAAGAATGAGGAACAAAAGAAGGACGAAGAAAAGAATGCAGGAACAAACGAAGAGGAGAAAACAGAAGAGGAGATGAGTAATAGACACAAATCTGACGAGGAAGAGGCAATGGGGGAAAATTATCATCATGAGAATCATTCCTTTCCTGAAGGAACGATGGCTACACTATAATTTCTGATTTAGCAGCCAGAGGGGACAGCTCCTATGAAAAATATCTCACCATCGGTGTTGCCTCGCTTCCATGGAAGGGTGGCAGAAGATCCAGACGAATTGCTTTTTGAATTCGATATCCTCTGTCATAGCTATGATTATATCACCGATGCCCAAAAGCTAAAAATTTTCCCTGCCACCTTGAAGGACAATGCATTACACTAGTTCATGAGCCCCGGGGGAGGAAATGTTGCTAATTGGGATAAAATGAAACAGGTGTTCCTGGAGAAATATCCAGAATATTGCAACACCAAGGACAAAAGAGAGGAATTATTCAAAATGGTGCAGAAAGAGGACGAAAGTCTGGAGGATTTCATGGAAAGACTACTGTACAATGTGCAAAGAGCTGGGCAGACGAATATGGGGCTGGACGTGCTTAATATAATCTTGCTTCGTGGGATCAGGGATGATTTCTTAGACATGTTAAATTTGCTAGGAAAGGGAGATATCTCCAAAGAACCTTTTGGAAAAATTGTGGAATTATGTAAGAGATACTCCAGGGGCTCTTCCAGGAACAACAAGCGGGATAAACGGGATAAGCTAGAATGTGATGTCTTCGACAGAACCCAGAATTCGTCCAATGGAGGAGCTACCCATGCAGAGATAGGAAATCTCCTTGAAAATTTTAAGACAGAGATGATGAGCTCCATCTCCTCAGAGATCGATGTCCTGAAGGAAAAACAAAAATAGACTGTGGAGGATCTCACACTAGGTGTGTTTTTCCCCCGATGTAGAAAGAATCATCCACTAAGAGAATTCCCACTTGATAAAGTAGAAGTATGTCAGCTGTGTGAGTTGAGCCATGACATGAAAGAATGTCCCTCACTTCCCCAAGTGAAGGCTGTTCTGCAGGCATCAACTCCAGAAGTGGAATCGGCCTATTTCATTGCACAGAAGAAACCTTGGTAGCCTCGAAATCAAGGTATGCCTCTAGACTCGTTTCCATTTTTGAATAATATGAGCAATTGGAATAACATGCAAAATGTGAATACACAATTCCCTTCAAATTATGCTCAGTGGAATCCTTCCCAACCTGCAATGCAAAATTATAAATCATGGAGTCCCTGGACACAACCACCACATCAACCAACATTGTGGTCTCCTGGATGGAGAAATTTCCACCCTGGGAACTAGTTTCCTCAACCACCTCCACCACAACAGTCACCATATTCTCCTAAATACCCTCAATACCCTCAATTCCCTCAACATCCTCAATACCCACCTCAGCAGTTGCAGCTGCAGCTACAGAATAATTACGTCCCTAATATACCAATACGACCCCAGCTGCCTGCCCAACCTAATCCTAACCCAAATAATAAAACAGTCCATCAATTGGAGACTGTCAACATGCCAGCCTACTCTCTTTCCCCTGTACCTTGTAACGACATTCGTTTACGATCTGGAAAAATAGTAGAACCTGTAATTACAGAAGATGTTCCACCTTCTGTGCATAAAGAAGGAGGGATTTCACAGCATCCATCTGATACAGTTCCTATCATTGAAGATGCTGAGCATCCCTTAGATGGGACGGCTGAAACATCAAACGATAAATCTGACAATACACAGCCTACCCAGCTGATAAGGCAACCACCATACCTCGAGAGACTAATGCTACCAAGAATAGGGGGGCAACCTCATTTTAACCTCCTATGAGAGTTAAAGAATCTATATGTTAAGATCCCCATTCTTCAAGCTCTTCAAGACGTGCCTATTTATGCTAGAACCATTTGGGACCTGTGCACTAAGAAACCAGGAAGGAAACCCAGAGATCCTCCCACTGTTCATGTCATAGGAAATTTATCTGTCCTAATAACAGGAAACACCCCTATGACTAAGTTTGAGGACCCTGGAAATCCTACTGTCACTGTACAGGTAGGACAAACACAGATACCCAACGTGCTAGTAGACTTAGGAGCAGCGATCAATGTCATAACCATGGAGACTGTAAAGAAGCTTGGGCTCACTAATATTAGACCGACCCCCACCATTTTAGAATTGGTGGATAGATCCACCATTAAACCCAAAGGGATTCTAGATGACCTTGTCATCTCAATAGATTCATGGGAGTACCCTGCTGACTTTTTGGTATTACAACCAGAATCGCAGCTGGGAGGACACCCATTGATCCCGGGGAGGCCTTGGTTGGCCACAACTGATGCTTGCATCAGCTGTCGATCGGGTTCCATGACCATATCTGATGGTACGAAGACTAAAAGCCTCACCCTTTATCCTCTAGCTCGGCCAAGTCTAGAGGCTGAAACTTCCCTTTGGATAGAGCAGGAGGAGGAGGAGGAGGATGTTCAGCCACTACTAACTATAGGGAAGGCCTTAACTTTTAAAACCGAAACAGAGGACGATGCTATTAGTAATTTTATTAGTGAACCCACTTTAGTCGATAGAGAGTTCTATCAAATCCTGAACATTACCCTGGGCAAGGAAGAACAAGAAAATATTACGGAAGAAGCACTAGTTGGTGACACAAACATAATCCCAGTTTTGAAAAATTCAAAAAGTATTCTTATTGAGGTAGAGCCTGAAAGGACTTTGAATATCAATCCTAGTCTCTCCTTAGAGGAACAGAAGTGCCTGATCAGTCTCTTGAAAGAACACAAGGGGGCGTTCATCTGGGAGTATACAGACATGAGGGGTATTCCTTCTAATCTGTGCACCCATCATATTTATATTAAAAGTGACTCCCGGCCTGTGTGTCAACCTCAATGACGCATGAACCCCAACCTGAGGGATATAGTGAAGGAGGAAATCCAGAAACTCTTGGAGGCAGGGTTTATATACCCTATTTCGGATAGCGAGTGGGTTTCCCCACTCGTAATTGTGCCCAAGAAAAATGGTAAATGGAGGGTATGTGTTGATTACAGGCAACTGAACAAAGCCACCCAAAAGGATCATTTCCCTTTGCCCTTTATTGACCAAGTACTTGATACCCTATCAGGGAAGAAGTTGTTCTACTTCCTAGATGGGTTCAGCGGGTACAACCAAATTCAGATTGCCCCTGAGGACCAGGATAAGACCACCTTCACTTGTCCCTGGGGAACTTTTGCCTACAGAGTGCTTCCCTTTGGTTTATGTAACGCACTGGCGACATTTCAAAGAGCTGTGATTGGCATATTCTCTGAATTAGTTTATGATAGTACAGAAATCTTTATGGACGATTTTAATCCCTATGGCAGGGACTTTGAGGAAGCACTAGAAAATTTAAAGAAGGTTTTAATTCGCTGCGAACAGAATTAGCTCTCATTAAGCACTGAAAAGTGCCATATGATGATGAGTGAGGGGGTGGTATTAGGGAATTTCATCTCTGCCAATGGAATTCATGTGGACCCTTCAAAAATCAAGGTGATAAAAAATCTACCTACCCCTTCAACTCAGAAAGAGGTGCGAAGTTTTTTGGGACATGTTGGATGTTACCGAAGGTTTATAGAAAACTTCTCCAAAATTGCTTCTCCTTTGTTCTCTCTGTTAACGAAGGATGCACAGTTTGTGTGGAGTGAAGCATGCCAGACAATGTTTGATAAGCTTAAGGAAAAACTGTCCATAGCTCCTTTCCTAAGGGGACCTAATTGGACCCTACCTTTCCATATTTCTTCATATGCTTCTGATACCGCCATTGGAGCAGTATTAGGACAGAAGGATGGTCAAGTACCTTATGCCATCTATTATGTTAGTAAAAACTTAGCCCCTGCTGAACTTAATTATACTGTTACCAAGAAAGAATTCCTAGCTATTGTCTACTCTATCAATGAATTTCGACATTACATTGTTGGGTATCCTACATTTGTGCACACTGACCACTCTACCATTAAATACTTAATGAACAAACCTATCACCAATGCTAGAGTGACCAAGTGGCTCTTGTTATTGCAAGAATTTGATATTACCATTATAGATAAACCTGGGAAAGAAAATGTTGTTGCTGATTTTTTATCTCGTTTCACTAACAGTGATGACAGTTTTCCTGTTGAGGACTATTTTCCAAATGAACATCTATTCGCACTTTCAGCTTATTCCCCCTGGTATGTAGACATCGCTAATTATTTGGTTGCAGGAAAGCTCCCACCACATATGTCTAAATGAGAAAAGAGAAAACTCATCCAGCAAAGTGCCAGGTATTGTTGGCTCAACGGTCATCTCTTCTACACAGGGCCCGATCTTGAGATTAGGAGATGTGTAAGGGAAGATGAGATCTTTCACATACTGAAAGCCTGTCATGATGAGCCTTGTGGGGGACACTTTGCAGACAAAATAATAGGGCACAAAGCGCCGCTGGTGGGATACAATTGGCTGACTCTTTTCAGGGATGCTAAAAGGTATGTTCAGTCCTATGAGAGCTGCCAAAGGATGGGCCAGCCCAATAAAACAGATCAGATGCCTCTACAACTATTAATTCTTGCACATGATCTAGGAACTAAGATTCAATCTCATCAAAGAATTATTAACAATTACTCATGAATTGGAAATTTTCAGGAATCAAATAAGTTTCCTCTCCGTATATTATATAAACAATAAAGGATTACAATTCCCATGCATGAGCCATAGCTTAACTCAATGAAGAATTCGAATAACTAAGGGACAATTCGAATTCCCATGCATGAGTCTAGCTTAACTGACTCTTTGCCATGCAATACCACTCAGTTAACCACTTGACAAAAAAACCTTAATTGACTCACCAATCCTAACTGAAGTTGGAGTGCAATAAATCACTTAATCTCAACTGAAGGAGATCAAACACATGTCATAGCAACCAACCATCAAGTGCTAGTACTGCATGACTCCAATAAACCTTGATGAGGTTAACTGAA
>LPNX010977711.1:62199-84524 GCA_001517045.1 Pseudotsuga menziesii
AACAACCTCAAGTAGTAGTTGAACCATTTGATAGATGGGCATTGGACTTTGTTGGCCCTATCAGCCCTCTTTCCAGACAGAAAGCTTACATTCTGGTTTGCACTAATTATATGACCAAGTGGGTAGAGGCTATAGCTTTGGCTAAGGCTAACGACCAGGTAGTGATCGATTTTCTGTACAACGAAATATTTACGTGCTTTGGGGTACCGAAGGAAGTAGTTACTGATGGGGGACCACAATTCATGTCACACCAATTTGAATCCTTGCTCCAGAAGTATCATGTGCAGCATAGGGTGGCTTCACCTTACCACTCCCAAGCCCATGGTCAGGTGGAGAGTACTAATAAAGTTATTGAATCCATCCTTACTAAAAAAAGTAAGAGCCATCGGAAGGATTGGGATGACAGGCTTCCAGAAGCACTATGGGCATATCGCACGACTTGGTGCAACACCACAGGTTTCTCTCCCTATGATTTAGTGTATGGAAAGAGTGCCATATTTCCAATTGAGTTTGAGATCAAAACCCTGAAGACAGCCTATGAAATGAATCTGGATGTAACAGAAGCCCAGAAGAGAAGATTGAATCAACTAAACGAATTGGATGAGAAGCGATTAACTGTAGTGGACCAGACTTTGTTGCTTCAGCAACAGAGATCCAATTGGCATGACCGATTTATTAAAAAGAAAATCTTCTGTGAGGGAGACTGGGTGTTACTATATGACTCCAGGTTCAAAACGGATTTTAAAGGTAAATTACGTACAAGGTGGCTAGGCCCATACTTGGTCGATAGGGTATTTGACAACGACACTATCTATCTGGTGACCATTGATGAGAACCGCATACCATTATTTGCTAATGGCCACAGACTGCGACTATATCGTAAGCCTATTTCGAAAGACACATTCATTTCACAAATTGCCGCCGATCCAGATTATCAGCTGGCACCAGGGCAGGAACTTCTCTCTGCCTTTGCCAATCCTTAAACTGTAAATCACAATTGAATTATTGTACATAAATAATGTTTTTTTCTCTGCTGCATTTTATATTGTTTTTCCCTTTTGCATTTGATCTTCTCGTTTGCTGTTGTTTTTCAAAAATTGGCAGGGAAGCGCGAGGAGAATGACCAGACTAGGCCTGTCGAACGGGAGTCATTTTCCCATGCCTTCCTTCAAAATAAATTTTTCGGCAGCCATGAACCATTTCCCGGCGGCTGCGACATCTTTCCCGGCGGCCGTAAAACTTTTCCCTGGAAGCCGTGACTTTTCCCGATGACCGTAAATCCTTTTTTCGACGGTCGTGAATCTTTCCTGGTGGCTACAACATCTTTTTCGTCAACCGCAATATATTTTTTGGCAACTACAATTCCGCTCTATTTGGCGGATATCTCCAGCATTAAAGACTGTTTTTATTTCAAAACTTGTAGTGGTAACTCCTATGTTAACGGAAAAATTTGCTTCAACCTACTCAATATGGCCCTGATTCATCCTACTCGTGCCGGCGAACTGGGCCATACAATGACAGCCTTGTTCATAATTCTGACCCCGGGGATGCGATGGTTATGTTTCATTGGCAGAAGGAATTATTTCATTATCCTGGTCATCATGATCAAACTAATGTCTGCGCATGAGTTCGGCTTCGCGACGTCAACAACCGCACGTTCCACCATTCTCCGCAGGATATCCAACGCACAGTCTCACGAGGTATGGCTTTGATTTATCACATGATTAAGTGTTGATATGATTTAATGATATCAGTCGTACCTTTATTCGTATCACCATTATGGCCTAATTAACGCTTTGCCTCGTGTGACGTAAACACTAATAACTGCCACGTTCCCCAATTCAGAATAAAATTTCAAACATTTTTTCGTGCTGAACTTTCCAAATTTGCCCATTTTTCTCAACATCCCCGCTCAGCGATTCGTGCATCCTCTGCGCTGCAACCTCCATTCTCGGACTCTGTAATCCGTGGAGTAGCAACATCAGTCTACAGCTAGGATCATGGGGATTCCAGCTCATCATGAACCTTTGAATACATAGGAACTCAAAAAAAATCCTGTAGTTTTTTCCATCTTTCAAGCCGCCGGCTGGATCGAATTTTTTGAGCGACTAGATCGATTCAATCGGGAAGCAGCATTGCAATTTGCTTTAAACCTCACAGAAACTCACTCCGAGGTGTGGGGGATGCGCATAGAATTCTCTGAGGCCATTATATCCGAGCTTACTACCATCCCGCAGGTGGGAAGGGCATGGTTTGGACGACAAGTCCCCAAGGAAACTGCACGGGAACCATTTTTAGTAGAGGGGGAGCAAGTTCAATCATCAAGAAGAGGGATCGCACTGCACTCATTGTTGCGACCATGGGACCAGGTGACTATATTTCTCAAGAAATACATCACTTGTGAAGGTAGGTACCAAACTGTTTATAATTCAGAACTACCTTTACTTTCTCATCTCTGCCATGGAACTTTAGTGAACATTCCATACTATCTGCTTCATGACCTACATCATATGGCGGCATTCGCCCAAGAAGCTAAGCATCCATTTGCCTCCTTGACCCACCATGGTCTCATCAAATTAATAATTTTAAGAACCCTTTCCTAGCATAATATCACCTGGGAACAATTCACAACTCAAGCTCAGGAACCCACTCCCTTGCCGGGTGTCCCAATGGAACAAGAACAGGTTCAACTACAGCAGGAGGGTCGGAGTCCCTCCAATATAATTGGGGGGAGGGATGAAACTGCATCAGAATAAGAGAAACCGGGGGCACAATTAGAGCAATTGGGGGAGGGTGTAGATAAAAACCTTGTGGAAAACCCCAACAACAAGGCAGCTCTGACAGCAGAAGGTGAAATTGGAGCAGCACTAAATGCTGCAACAATTGAACCTGAAGGTGACAGAGGCAGGGCAATAGAAGAAAATATCGAGCTAGTAACCATTGAATCCTCTCCTGAGTGGGGAGGAGGAACTTTAATTGAGGAAGAATAGCCTGAGGAGCAAGAAAACATCCCTTCGACCTCAGCTATGAATCCCGATATCCTAGCTCCTCAAAAGAAAACACCGCAAAGAAGAAGAAAGAGATCAATCAAGGAACTTAACATAACCTCACCAATCAGAAGGAAAAGAACTAAATCAGCTGCAGCAGCAGAGGTAGCCATAAAAATATGGGAAACCCTAGAGGCACAGGTTGAGTTCCCGATCCTTGTACCGAGGCCAATGGATGCTCCATAAGGGCCAGTCAAAGAAGAACCCCAATTTGAAGAAATTCTAGCTGAGAACGCATTATTAAAAGAGGACATCCAAGTACTTCGAAGGGAATTGGAAACATGGAAGGAAACCTACAGAAAACAAGGTGAAAGGAAAATGTATACATTGGTGGAGGCTGTATACCAACTGGAGGAATCGAACTCTACCAAGCCTAGAGAGGAAGATGAGAGATTAATATGTCCCAACTGTGGGGAAATCTTCAAGGAGGCAGGCCACAAGATTATAATTCGCACCTATACAGCACAACAATCCACACCCACAATGGAGGGAGCTGCAGAAAAAGAAGATGCTGTCACACAAGAACAAGCATCTTTAACCATCCGTGCTGAAGTTGCCACCAATCCTGTGACAGAGGAGCTAAAGGATGAAATCATGTATGATGATGGGGATAGAGATTACACTGTAACCCCAGAATGCTCCCATGACATAGAGATTATAGAGGCTGAGCCACAAAGGCAAGACATTGATGAATTTTAACAGGGTGTTGTAACACAAGAACCAGCACCCTTGAGTATACTTGTCCAATTGGCCGAGCAAATGGGAGAAAAACCTAGGATGGAGGACACTTTGGAGCTTAATGAAGAACTTTACATAGTAACCCCAGAATGTCCCCAGGATACAAAGCTCATAGGAGAATAATTGAAACAACAGGAGGATGAAGGGGTAAGCCAAGATGTTGCTACACAAGAACCAACATCCTTGGAGGTTGCAGCAAGGACTCCTGAATTTCAATTAGAAGATAACCCTGGAATGGATATCATGCCCGATATACATTGGAGTGAGGATGAACAGGTATAGACACAATCCTCAGGTGACACTGAAATCCTTGAGGAGGAGCTGCACACTGAGGAAGATATCCAATCTCAACGGTAGAAGGACAAGGAAGACACTGTTACACAAGAACCAGTGTCTCTAGAAGCAATGAATGAAGCCACTAAAGAGAGTCTAAGGGATGTTGCTGTCACACAAGAACCGGCAACTCTTGAATCAAATTTGGAAATGCAGGTTACCCAAGAAAAAGACACTGTTACACAAGAACCAGTGTCTCTTGGAATGGTGGACGTGGCTATTGAAGAAAATCCAGGAGGAGTCGCTGTCACACAAAAACCAGCAACTCTTGAACCAAATTCAGAAATGCAGGGTCCCCAAGAGGAAGACACTGTCACACAAGAACCAGTGTCTCCAGAAGCAATGGATGTAGTTGATGAGGAGAATCCAAAGGAATTTGCTGCCACACAAGAACTAGCAACTCTTGAACCAAATTCAGAAATGCAGGGTCCCCAAGAAGAATACATTGTCACACAAGAACCAGTGTCTCCAGAAGCAATGGATGTAGATGCTGAAGAGAGTCCAAAGGAATTTGCTGTAACACAAGAACCAACAACTCTCATAGTAAACTTATATGTGCTAGGAGACACTGTCCCACAAGAACTAGTGCTTCTACCCCTTAGAAATTTCATTGACTTGGACTCAGATCAAGAAGAGCATCATAAAAAGGAAATCTTGAACCTGGCAGCAGAAGTCTCAACTCTGAGAATGGAAGTGACCAAATGGAAAAGTCAAGTGGAGGAGTACCAGAAAGGGATGATTTCTCTCAGCGAGCATAGGAAAATCATCAGGGGATTGGAAGAGAATTGGGCAGAAGAACGTATGGCCCACCGAGTTTGAGAAGAAGAGTTGCAGAGCAAATTGAGAGAATTGAAAAAGTTCCAATCCATGTAGCAGGAGAAGAAGCAGATGTATGCTCTCTCTCAAGAACTCATGGGCACCAGGAAGCCTTCTTCCTCTTATCCGGTATTCCTATTTGAACAATTTTTCTAGTTTAAATTGAAGGCTGTACAGGAAGGGAGGTCGTTCAAAATCACAACCTCAGCAAAGTTCTTGGAGACATTCTTTGGAAGCAATTTTGAGAAGTAGAATTTGCTGTGTGAACTTTACTTGCATGAGATGGCTTGCCCTCTGGACCGCCACTCAAATCCTGTTCCATTTGCAGGGGATGTTCAACTAAGAGATTTTTCCTCTTTTGTGAGTGTTATAACTAGATCTTGTTCTTAGTTTATCTGTTCCTTTTGTCCTTTTTTTTCAACCGTTGGTTTAAAATGATTTTATATTTTATGTTGATTTTAAGAATTTTTGACAATCAATAATTTCGGTTGGAATTGATACTTTTAATGGTTGAATCATTTCATTATTTTAGTTTTAAGGTTTGTCTTTTGGGCTTATTAGTTAATATGTACATCTTTAAGCTTTCAAAAACTTATAATAAAAGTTCATTCCAAGTTTTGATTTATAATCTAACTCTCATTTTTGAGTCCTTTGTCAAATATTTTCATGAGGAGATTCCTGTAGCAGCTCTGTTTTTCCTGTTTTTGTCATTGTCGTTGGAAGAATATTACGAGGAGATGAAAATGAATTCAGGAAAACCAAAAGAGGTTTTTGTCCACAACAGACTCATTCACAAAAACCTCTCTCATTTTGGCAACAGATATTGTCGTTTGAGAGATTCGAATTCATCTTTGTGGCCTATTTTCAGGGTTTGACTTATTTAATAATTTCCTGTTTTAGTCACAAATTTGCAGAACATATTCCGATCAAGTGAAGAGGAATTTGGAAAAACCAAGAGAGGTTTTTGTTTATAACATAATCATTTAAAAAAACCTCTCTCATTTTTTACACAGGTGTTTCGGATCGAGAGATATGAAGGAGTCTTTGAGACCATAATTTCCAGAAATTCGCCAAATTTCCCCAAATCCGATTTGCTATTTTTGGGTTAATTATCTTTAAAGATTTTGAGTTATCATGTAACTAATTGATGTAACTATTTCAAATTTCGACCTAGAAGGTAGTTATGGAACTACTTTACTTTTGTAATGATAAAAGGAAGACAAACATACAGTTTTGGGGGGAAGATTGTTCACTCAAGGAGAGGCTTTGGAGCTTTGATTTCTCAAGCTAGCACTTATAACTCTTATGTAAGTGGATGATTGTTATTGATTATATATAAACTGATAAGCCATTTTACCTATCATGCTTTTTCATTTCTGATCTGTTTGATTGCTCAGTCTACAATTTCATTTCTTGTTTAAGTTTTATTCATGTAAATGCTTGTAGCCTGTGGGTGGAATTAGTATTTCATGTGTAATGTTTATGGCTTATTGGGATGTGTTTGATCCCCAGTTTATCCAATTTGCATGATTCAGTTCTGTATTAGTTTGTGGATGTTTATTTCCTCCTTGATTGATGAAGTTTTCAACCAAAACCATAAAAACCTGTTTTATTTAATTTTACTTTTGAGATTGTGTTGGCTTGTTCTTCTGGTAGTCTAAGAACAATTTCTGGCACAAACAGTGAGCAATCATGCTCAGTGGGAAAGGTCTCTTCAAACCTTTTCTCATAATGAAGCTCACACTAACCTGTGTATTCGGAGTGAGCCCCAGAATCCTGGTATTCTTTTGGCTCGGTACAGATATTTCCTTTCACGTCCTCCCCAGGCATAGCATATAATGAGACTACAGGAAGAGCTGATTTCCACTTGCACCAACTACATTTCTAGACACCAGCAGGTAGCATTGGAAGGGAGTAAGCACAGATGGCAGGCTACCTCCTCTGTACTCAGAAGCCGAGATCCCTACTATTTCAAGAATTTCAAGAAGGAACTTTCCAGAGTCAAGGGCTATGTGGGAAGTATGAGGGAGTGTGGGATTAATTGGTTGGGATTGAATGTTAAATTCCCTCTCATTTGGTGGCCAGCAAAACCGTATAATGTGGATTTTTCCTTAACTAGGGCAGAGGAGTAGCGATGCTGGAAGTATTGGGTTACTCACAGAGGATTTTTAAAGAAAGATGAGGTGCCTGAGTTTCCCTACAACTTTTCCTCCCTCCATGAATAGAGCTCAGTACAGGACTCAGACTCCGAATGATGCAATTTTTTGCATGGGGACATGCAACAGGATAGTTGGGGGGAGATGTTGAGCATAGAATTGACCCCTTTTTTACCATCCTTGATCACCTTTTCTTCCCCTGTCCTACACCATTCAGCAAGCTAATCAGACCTGTTGTCCTCACTTTATTCCCCAAACTGCCAAGGTATGACTTATCATTGCTTTATCTTATTAATGCTTATTATTGTGATAATTAAGGCTGTGTATCTCTCAAATGTGCTAACATGTCATGATTTATGAAGGTAGTTTGAGATAAGTGGATTGTAGGAAGATGGGGCTGAACAAGTCTCGAAAGGAGGAATATTCACCCTCCTACCATCAATTAAGGCATGTGGTTTTAATGTGACATCTTAGACGGAGCTGTGACAAGGCAGCTGTAATAGAATGCGCTACAATTGGAGATATTTAGTACATTGCTGCTTGAGTATAATTGTTATCAGGGAAGATCACCATTCCTAGGCCAACTAATAGCTTTCCCATATTTCTTATATCTCTACTATGCCACGTTTGTAACAGCTAGTGTTATTTAGGGCGCCTGAAGATCAGAGATCTTCATGGCTGCCATTTAATAGGATCGGATGTTACGATCTGCATGTATAAGTATGAGGAGATTTCTCAACCCAGGGGGTTGGAAAATAGATAATTCATTCATTGTATTACCAGTGGAAGAAACTTGCGTAATCTTTCTTTCTTTAATAGAAGGAGTTACCTCTGGTTTAAGGGAGCTTCACGTTGTTCAGCCAGCATCTCTGTGTGAAGGCTGGGCCCGCCTTCCACAGAGCTTGTTGAGTTAATTTAGGACTTTTTAATTCAGTATTGTGTGATGTTTTTTCGATCATATTTCCTTTGCACGCAGCTGTAGTAAGTGTGGATTTACACTATAATTGTGATTACATTTTCTTGAGATCGGTGAGTGGTATAGAGTGACAGTCGACTAAGTAGGTAACTTTATTTATGCAATTCATGTGGTAGTTGTACACAGCTTTGTTCATCCTGCAGTTTTAAGTTGTTATCCCATGAATCCTTACAATTTATCTTTACTGTTACGATTGTTGACTTTCATTCCTGTAATTCAATTTCTTAGAATAGTTGAATTCAATCCTTTGCAATTGAATTCCTAGATTAATATTTGATTTATGTTTATGGCTTTCAAGAGTAATCAGATTGAATAGGTGAATTACTTGTTCTAAGATGTGAATAGGATTTCCTTTTTATCTGCAATTGTCGTTTGATCAATTTTTTTTGATACATGATAGAAAGTAATTGAAACTGAAGTATCTAGAAGATGAATGGGATTACACCAATTCTTGGGATGGGCATAGTTGTTAGAGGATAAGAGTGTTCAATTATAGTGATTTTGTGTTTAAGCGTATACTGTGCATTTATCCTTTGAAACAAAAGACTTTCTCGGGTTGACAATAAATCTCGTATGCTCTGTATGTTGGTAGTAATTCACCTGCATATCGGGTGCTCGACATTTTGGCACCGTTGTCGAGGAAGGATAAAAATTAAACACTATCATTAGTTGCATCTGGTAATTGTTTCTAGTCATTATTTTCTATTCTTTTTTTGCTGAAATGATTTAGGTTGCATGAATACGAGGAGAGTAAAACATGATCAACTCCCAACTCCCAAAACCCCACAAAATACTAACAGGGCAGGTGGCTTGGGTCGCAGTCGAGGACCACCATTGTGCAGAAGGACATTCATCGACGATATTGTTGACAGAACTGATTCATCCACCAGGGCTTTCCATCAAGATATGCATAGATATTCCTTCTCAATTAAAACACAATGATGTTAGATTGCAACACTGACTTCATGATAGCACCTCACATATCTTTCCAACCTCATCACACATGCACATCATTATGCATGCCATGTCATTGCTTCCTTTGTTATTCCTTCGTATTACACTAATTTTTTCCTGCCATCACATCCTTGGTTATTCCTTTATCATTATTGAACTCCTTTGACATCAATGACATATCCATTCAACAAGATAGACATGGGAAAGTATGGAAAATCCGAGCCTAGTATGCTCTCCCGTTCAACTAATATTGGACAACTAGTCAAAGATTTTTCGTAGTGGTCAACTGACACAAGTTCGCATCAGGATAAAAGGACTTCAGACCTATGCATATTTTGAGGTTATATACATTGTTGATGATAAAATTCCATATCCCACACTTCTGGGGATTGACTGAGCTATTGACAATAAAACCATTATAAATTTCAAGAAGAGAATATTAACATATGAGGATGCAGAACTATGAGTGGTCACTCCAATCGATTCTCTAGAAGGCAATAGATATGTCAAGCAAGTAAACAGTGAAGGATGAGATGAATATCTAGATCATATCTACAATATTATTTCTAAGATGGATGACTATGTTAATCCAAAATTCGATGGAAAAATTAGTTGGTGAATTATTAACTCCTTCTCCTTGGACTTAGGATAAGCTCTAGAGAAATGGCAGAATCGACTACATGAAATCTCAATGAATAAATGTGCAAGAATCACGATATTGTGTGACGGGTAGGTAGTGAGGTATGTGATGTACCCACCTATTAAGGTTTACCTAACTTGGAATCATTTCTTACAGAGTTTAAAGAGAAAGTATCTGAACCTCGACACTTGTAAGCCTCGGATGTTGCATTGAAGGATACACCTGCAAGATGGGGGGTTTCTCATAATAATTCTATTTCAAAATGGCCTCAATTCCGAAGATTGTTGGAATTCTAATTTGGAGAAAAAATTATTTGTACTGGTCAAAAATGAAAGTGCTCTATATTGGTCAGAAATATATAGTACTGACTAATCTTGTCGATCATATTGATCATTATCGTGTGACATGGGAGACATCTTTGCAATAGGAATTGGTCCACTAGTTTGTACACACATTAGACATGATACCAATAAAATGGTATATGTCGGTTGAATTGCAATTAGAAACAATTGACTAGGAATATTTAGCAATCAGTTTCATGCATACATTTGATTTTGTTGATGATAATCCAACAATTTTTGTTTATTTGCAAGTAATCAAAACTAATATCTTTGAATAAATTCATGTGTCAACGACAAGTTTCCATCTAAGCAGCGCAATCATTCGACACTGGATGGAGTGCTACAATATAACATGTGAGCCTGATGGTGATGATCCATGCGACATAACTATTCCTGAATCTAAGGGTACTCAAGAAGTGAAGGGGTTAGGAATATCAAGTGAATTTTTTTTAATCCTCTTAAATTAAATAAAGTAAATATTGGCTCTCCAAAGACCTTAAATTTGCCAATATCAGAGACTATTGGGATGATGAGACCATAGGGACGATTATTAACTTATTACATGAATTCCAAGATCTGTTTCCCACAAAATTTTAAGAAATGAATGGAATTGTTGGTGATCTAGAAGAAGTGAAGAACCCCTTGAATCCCGATGACAAACCTATCGAACAATGACCATACATACTCAATATAAAATATAAAGAAAATGTCAAAATAGAGTTAGGCAGAATTCTAGATGCAGGCATTATAGAACCTATCAAAGAATATGAATGGATTATTCTTATGGTAGTGCAAGACAAGAAAAATAGTGAATTCCATATCTATGTCAACCTAAGGAATATGAATGATGCATTCTTGCATGATCCATTTCCGACCCCATTTAGAGATGAAGTGTTGGAGAGCGTCGGAGGACAAGAAGTATATTCATTTACTGATAGATTCTCTAGTTACCATCAAATAATAATTGCAAAGGAAGATCAGTAGAAAATGACATTTGCAACAGAATGGGGATGCTTCCAATACATGGTAATTCCCTTTGGCCTTAAGAATGATCCTGTTATTTTTTATAGAATAGTTGTAGTTTATTTTAAGGATTTCATCCATAAATTTCTTGAAGTATAATTGGATGACTGAATGGTATATGGACTAGTATAATATCATAATGATAGTATCACAATGATGCTCAACCAGTGTGGACATTTTCAGGTTTCTCTTAATTTAAAGAAATACATTTTTGTGACCCTTTTGACATCTTGTTGGGTCATGTGGGTTATGGAGATGGAAGACTGATGGATCTTGCCAAGATTGTGATTATTGTCAACCTACCACCACCTTTGACAGTGAAATATTTGAGAAATACATTGGGACATGCATATTATTATAAAACGTTCATCAGAGGATATGCAAAGGTTACAACCCATATGGAAAAATTGTTGAAGAAATATGTCAAGTTCCAATGGAATGAGCAATGTCAAGAGAGTTTGGATGTTCTTAAAAATAAGATGGTAATAGCACCCATATTGGTATTTTCATACCGAAAAAAATAATTTCAAGTACATGTTGATGTTTCATCTTGCGTGCTTGGCATTGTACTTGCACATCCATGAGAGGGTTCTATTGATCACCATATTGCATTTGCTAGTAGAAAATTGTCGGCGATAGAAAAGAATTATACTAATATTGAAAGAGAAGGACTTGCTATGGTATATGCTTTCCAAAATTTTTGACATTATCTGCTAGGAGGACACTTTAAAATGTATACAGTCCATTTTGTATTGAAGTATTTGGTTAATAAGCCAATGTTCGGGGGGGAATATTTGTCAATGGCTTCTCCTATTCCAAGAATTTTACTTTAAGATTATTTTCAAACCGAGTCGACTAAATTCATGACCAAACCATCTGTTAAGGTTAGAAAGTGGAAAATTTATTGTGAGTCTCAATGATAATCTTCCTGATGCATAGCTATTTGCAGTTAAAATGATTGATCATCACTACAAAGATATTTTACATATTTCAACTATAGGGATATTGTGCATATTTTACTATAGGATAAGCACCAAAAGGTTTTAGTACAACAAAGAAGAAGCAATTAATTGTAAAGCTGCAGATTTCTGGCTAATTGCGGGGAAACTATATAAGATCAGTCCAGATGAAATACTTTGTTCTTGTCTTCTGGAACATAAGCGACTGTTGGTGTTAAATGAAGCACATGTTAGTGTCATAGGAGGTCACTATGTAGGAATAGAAACAATGTGCAAGCTATTACATGAAGGATTTTAGTGGCCTATTATGTATGCAAATGCTAGGGATTATTATCATAGATGTGATATTTGTCAAAGAACTAAAAAAATGTCGTGATGATATGAGATGGCGATAGTACCACAAGTGACTTTGCAGGCATTTGATAAATGGGTGGTTGACTTTGTGGGTCCCATTAATCCACCTAGAAAACTAATGGGTGCACATTACATAATCATTGAGACAAACTAGTTAACTAGATGGGATGAAGCAACACCATTAAAGGATTGTACTGTTGTGACTACTGCAAGATTTTTATTTGACCATGTTGTGACCTGATTTGGATGTCCACAAAATCTAGTAAGCAATCAAGGTACACATTTTGTGAATAATTTGATTGAAAAATTAACTAATGAATTTCATATTCAACACCGAAAGAAAACACCATATCACCCACAAGTGAATGGTGTTGTCGAAGAATTCAATAAGATCTTGGAGAATGCATTGACAAAAATATGTAATGTTCAGAGGGATGATTGGGATCAGAATATGCCTGCGGCATTATGGGATTATTGCACAACATGTAAAAATTTTACAGGACAAACTTTGTTTAGATTGGTTTATGGACAAGAAGTTGTCATGCCCCTAGAATATATGGTACCCGGTCTCAGGATAGTTGCAATTACGGAGATGACAGATGTTGATGTTCTAGAGGAAACATTGGCATAGCTAGTATAGTTGGAAGAAGATTTCTTTGTCGCGGGTTATCATCGGTGTGTTGAGAAGGAGTGGCATAAATATTGGAACGAACATCACACTAAGTTTAAGAAATTCCAAATCGGGGATCTTGTCCTATTGTATGACAGTAAATTTTTAAAGCATTCTAGCAAGTTTCAAACACATTAGCTAGGACCATATGTTTTCATCCATATCACTGAAGGAAGTGCAGTCAAATTACAAAAGTTAGATGGTACAATATTCAAGGGGTTGGTAAATGGAAGTTGGCTAAATTCTTATCATGATAGTCACACTTCAGTCGATTGAAATAAAAGGAAGGTAAAAATCCAAAAAACAAATCGCAAGTTTATTATTTTGTCGAAAGAGTAGAATGTTGTCGTAAAACTATAGGTCTGTTGCAAGAAAAAAATGTGTGGCAAGTATATAATGTTGTCTCTAGTATATAATTTTATCGCAAACTATAGGTCTGTCACATGAGAGACAAGAATATTGTCGTTGCACGATGGATTTTTGTCGCAAGTGACAGTTCGATACCAGTTAATTTGAGGTTACGAGAGATTTTAGCAGCATGATATTTGGTCACAACTATCATTAATGCACAATAACTACCTGTTATCCTGACAAGTGGAGTGATGTTTTGATTAGAGGTTTTATTGAGATGATTGGAAAGATTGCTCCATGTGAAAAAATTAGCTTCCACCTTCTCCATTTGTTGAAGACATGCCTAAGAGAACAATCTTTGGCATATGTAAAATTATTCAATCTTCGCGTTGAATTATGTTCATTCATTTGCATCCAACTCACTAACTTCTTGATCCAAGCTACCTGTCTGCAACTACTTTGTGTTGTTTAGGAAAATGCACCCTTGTAAACTAGGGTCTCTAGGGTTACCAACTTACTTAGACACTTGCAGAAAATTAGCTTATCTAGAAAATGAAATAGGAATAGGAATAAGGCTTGACTTACTCGGTTTATGATGGATTATCCAAGATTGGTATTCACCTATTTCAATCTCCTTCAAAGCTTCTAGGGCTCTCCCAATTCACCTGTAAAAGACAAATTCTTCAAGCAATATCTCATATATATATATATATATATATATATATATATATATATATANTCATACATGAGAAAGCAACAATACAAATATTGGAAGAATAAAGTTTTTTATTCATAAACAGAGAATGGTAAGATTACAACCCAACTTCTAAGACAAGGAATCCTCTACAAACTGAGGACACTAAGTTCTATTGCTCCAAGAGATTTCAAGGCATACCACCAGCATAACTTTTCTCTTCTAAGAATGATTGATTAGCCCCATTCCATGCCCTCTATTTATGCATGGGCAAATAGAGAGGTTTGGAAGGTTAGGATGGTTAAGACAGTTGAGATAGTTATTGATTAAGGCTCAACTGATCTCGAATAATCATGATTTATTATTTTTAACATTGGATTAAGGTACACGTGAGTATGTATATAGGAAAGGAGCATGTGACACACTCCTTTCTCAAAGGAAACTCATGTGTTCAATGCAAATAGTCACGTACAACATGTGGGTTGCAATGAAAATAGTCATGTGTACATCCCTAATCTCCAAATGAAAATGTATGAAGCAGGTTAGGAGTTTATGTATCAATGATCATGCACATCTATAGTGTTTGGGAAACTTCAATCATATTGTACTTTTGTGTCCTGACATAGTGGATGTCAGTACTCGAACTGAGAAGTGCCATTTTGGTTGATGATAGATGCCCTCTAATGTGTGAGGTCAGAGGGAAGTGATGGCTGAAATACATTACAATCTTTTAATCTTGGAGAACTCAAATGTCCAAGGCATCAGAGGAAGTACCTAAAATAAGTACATATCAATGTCATATAAAAAATCATATCCAAGGATGACATGTTCAATATAATGGAACACTATATCCTTTACAATATTTGATTACATCATATGATACGGGTACAATACCACGTATATTACAAAGGTGGATTGAAGCCACAATATACAATGATGAGTCTTCAAAATATGGAATCTGTGCAACTGATCATAACATAGTCTTGTGCAACTTAGGTTATAAGTTTGAACCTAAGGTCTTCATTGATATCCAAAGGAACCAGTACAATCCATACCATGTGAATAAATGTTTTGAAGTCGAACATGGAAAACACTCAACAGAATGTCAGATAATAAGTGAAACCGACAACTGAAGCAAAGGAATCCACCAATGATGATTGTGAATCCTAAGGTACCATCGTCAAAGCTCTAGGTCTCCGTCTTCAGGAAGTACTGATGTGAAACCATACTATGATGAGCAAGGAAATGAATGTTGGAATATATTAAACCCACTCATAACTTAGGATAAAATAATTAATCATTATTTGATTAATTATTCACCCACTAGTTAAATTAGTTGGCATTCACTTGCACCTTAAATTCAATATATGCCATCGATATCCCAGGAATGCTTTATTTTTTATTCTGGGTTCATCTTGACCACCTTTTGACCATTCAGAATTAGTATACAGCAAATTACCGCAGATTCTCCTTTATTCATCTTTTCTTATTTTTATGTGGATAAGGTAAAGCTAGTCAAACTAGGAAACTGGGTCCTTTTGTTACCAACCCATCCTTCATGACATTCTCTCCATTTTTCTAGGATAAGCATGTTTTTCCATATCCCTTGACAACTCACTCATGATTTTTCCAATTCGTGAGTTCCTTGATAGATTTGGGAAGTGCTTTAGCCACCTATGGTGGTTTACTATATTTTGGTAAATCAGCCTTTTTGAGCTTTATGAGTTGTCTCCATACAACTCAATTTTCATATGAGGGATGTAATATTTATGTACACTATTATTCATCATTATTCAATGGAGGGATACACACCAATATTGATCTCTTCATTCATGTGATTCAATCTCTTTTATTCTCTCTAGTTTTCCTATGTATGCTTGTGAAAATTCTTAGTAGCAAGATCAATTTCCTATGCTTCTTCTTAGAATCATTTCTCATGGCATTGATATATTATTTCTACATGGTATTAGAGCTACAGGGAGCACAACCTTGCAATTTTCTACATGGTATCATAGCAGCAAGGTTGATCAAGTTCTACAGAGTTGAGGAGTGCATCTAGTCTCCTATCCCTCTCTGAAGAAGAGCTTGTCTAGCTTACAAGATTTTCTCCTAGTTTTGTTTTACAGGTTGCAGAGAGTTTCTCCTAGAAAATATCAACAACTTATATATGGATTCAAAAGTTCCTCTACTATCTCCTTTAAACTATGCTGATTGGAAGCCAAAGATGAGTGCATACTTGAAGAGGCAATGTCTCTTTGATGTCTCTATTGGTGCATTGAGGAACCCGAGTCTTATGAAGAGAAGAGAAGATTGGATTAATAATATTGATAGATATTATGGAATTATGTGTTTTGGAATGTCTCCAAATATACATCATCTCATAGATTCTACTAGGTATCCATTTGGGCTTTGGAAAAAAATGGATAAAGCTTTTGGTTTGCAAGAAATAGAAGATGAAGCATGGAGCGAACCAAACATCTCCTCTTATTCTCTCTCTCAAGATTTATTGGACTCTACATTATTTGATAAAGTTGATCATGATGAAGAATTTTCTCATACAGTTCATGTTCCTGCTACTCTCCTTGATTCAAATGCTTCCTCCTTCAATGAAGAAGCAAATATTGAAGAGCCATTTTTTATGTCTCTCTTGAAGGTGATTTTTCTTCTTGTGATACTAATGATGAAAAAGAACATATGGAGCTTCTATTTATATTGATGATGATCCTATGACCCATTAATTTTTCTCTAAATATCCTATCTTAGATTCTGAGATCTATGTTCCAGATCCTTCACACTTTGTGCATACCTCTCTCATTGATGGTGTGCAACACGGTGATTTCCAGGATGTTTGCTTAGCCAAATAAAGCATTATTTGTGTCATACCACTTACCATATATGATATAATGTTATTATAAATATACTCCTTTGTTATTGGCATCAATTCTCGGAGCCTTCTTAAATATTTTGAACATATTTTTCTTTCCTCCTTTCATACAGAGGATTCATTACCAATGTATTCCCATCAGTCTACTGATATGCTTATATGTGATCCTTTGGATTCTGATTTAGAATCATATTTTCAGGTTGATACACATATAATACCACCATTCATACCATCTACCATACCTATGAATAATCCTAAGACTATACAAATCCCAAGTTCACTAGTTGATTCCTCATCGGTCTCTTATGCAATGATATTTATCTTACATGGTTTTAAGTCTTTCCTATCTTTCAGTGGCTGGTCATCCATGACCTCAATCATATTTGGACTGATATTAAACATGTTGGGATATTTTCTAAATATTTATGGTTCAGATCTTATTCCCATCCATCAATCAGGTTTTTACACCTATCAATTTTCCCCATTTGCTCATAGTTTTCCTAGTATAGCCCTATAGCCTCATGGAGCCATTGAAGCAATTGTCCCTGATGTTCCATATGATAATATTTCTGATATATAAGAGTTTTATCAGCCTCATATCATATATGGAAAGGTGCTACATCATATTGGCATATTTGACATGTGATTCACATCACAATTTTGCAGGTATTCAGGGAATTGGGTGTGAAATAAATTGCCTTAATTTGTGTACTCTTTGGAAAGGAGTATGCACATAAATATTTTCCATTTCAAATTATGTTTGCATATCACAGTTTGATAGAAGCAAGAAACATTTAGATAATGCTCCTACTTCATCAGTTGATGAGATACAAGGAGTCTCACCTCTTCCTTCTTGTAGGTTCTAAACTCTAGCGCATGATCATGGAGTTCATGATTTCTTCGCCAATTCTTTCATCCAGAAGCAGTTCATTCAGCTCATTAAAGTGAAGATAAATATATGTTGAATACATATTTAAAATTTTGTGCCTTGTCCTTTCTTGAGGGAGGATTTTCCCCATGTGGTTTTTCCTCTTTCCTCGCATTAGAGGAATTTTGGGGTATAAAATGGGCCTCCTAAGGAAAATAATAAAATAATAGTTAAAATAATAAAATAATATTGATTAATTTTGGAGGAAGAAAGAAAAAAACTACTTTTTGTGTTCATATTTTCGACATATCTCCCTGTGTTTTTACTCAAATTTCGATCAAGAGAGCTCGTTGGATGCAGAATTTGATTCCGCATCCAACGAGTACCCACACTGCATAATTTTGACAGACCCTGCCACCCCAAAAACAAGAAATACCTGAAAAAATGTGATGATGACATCATCATCACATTTTTTAGGTATTTCTTGTTTTTTGGGGTATATGGGTCCATCAAAAGTATGCAGTGTGGGTACTCGTTGGATGCGAAATCAAATTTCACATCCAACAAGCTCTCCCGATCGAAATTTGAGTAAAAACACAATGAGATATGTCGAAAATACGAACAAAAAAAAAGTAGTTTTTTTTAATGACAAATATGTCAATTCAACCATTATGGTTGACTTATTTTATTGAAATTCTATTGGTTCTTGAATTCCAACTCACAAAAACTTATTTTGGCACATTTTCTTATAAGGCCCATTTTAGACCCCAAATTTCCTCTAATGACTTTTTGGACATGAATAATTGTTAAATGGTGACCATATCCTTGTTGTTGGGCCCTATATGCATCCATATTTTTTGACATACCATCATAAATTCAGACTTATAGGGGGGTGTTGGAATATATTAAACCCACTTATAACTTAGGATAAATAAATTAATCATTATTTGATTAATTATTCACCCACTAGCTAAATTAGTTGGCATCAACTTGCACTTTAAAGTCAATACATGCCATCTATATCCCAGGAATGTTGTATTTTTTATTTTGGGTTGATTTTGACCACCTTTTGACCATCCAGAATTAGTATACAACACATTACCGCAGATCCTACTTTATTCATCTTTTCTAGTTTTTCTGTGGATAAGGTAAAACTAGTCAAACTAGGAAATTGGATCCTTTTGTTGCCAACCGATCCTTCATGAATTTTACTCCATTTTTCTAGGATTAGCATGTTTTTCCATATCCCTTGACAAATCACTCATGGTTTTTCCAATTCGTGAGTTCTTTGATAGATTTGGGAAGTGCTTTACCCACCTATGGGGGTTTGCTATATTTGGGTAAGTCAGCATTTTTGAACTTTATGACTTGTCTCCATACAACTCGATTTTCTTATGAGGGATGTACTATTTATGTACACAATTATTCATGATTATTGAATGGAACGATACACACCAATATTCATCTCTTCATTCATGTGATTTAGTCTCTTGTCTTCTTTCTATTTTTCCTGTGTATTCTTGTGAGAATTCTTAGTAGCGAGATCTATTTCATGTGCTTCTTATTAGCATCATTGCTCATAGCATTGATTTATTATTTCTACAATGAATCATCGAACGTATCACAAGAGTGACTAGGAACTAGATACGTGAAGGTATACATAAGTAATACTCAGATAGGATAATGATGGAATCAGGATAATAGTCAGATGAAGGGAGAAATCCTTGAACAGTGAGCATGACACAGAGATGACCCAAGGAATATTTTAACTTGAAAATAGGACAACTAGACTTATCTGTCATATAGGAGACATTATCAGAATCCCCATGTATAAAGGACAAGTGGAGGAGTAAAGACTTGAAGTGATAGATGATCTGAAAGTGTATATTGAAACATGAGTATCAGAAAGTTCAGAGAGAGCTATGTTCAAGGATGCCATACTGCCACTGTTTATAACCCAAAGAGATTACTTCTTCCGTATCTTTCCTGTTAAATTTTAATGATTCCATGAAATTCGACTCAAGCCTCTCTTCATTTTTGACAAGATTGAAGAGGGGAGAGAATAATGCTTGATAGTGTCACTGATTCATGGATTTTACGAGCCCGAAATAGTACATGCTCGTTGGTGTTTTCATATTTAGAGAGTCTGAAAACTCTGAAGAAGACTCCAGGGGGGGTGCTTTTTCATCCAATTTAGTCTCCTAAGGCCTGAAAAGTATAAAACACACCATAGAAGAACTCTCTTAGCTTTAGAAGAAGTAAGGCACACCTTTTTCATACTTAGTTAGGAAGGTCTAAAAAAGGTTAAATTACCACCTACCCAATGCCCCTTCAAAAGCAGCATATAGCCTAATTTTTATGAGTGTGAAGGAAGGAAAGATCACTCGGAAAGATCCATTTGATTACGAGAAATGGGGATTACAATAGTAAACTCGATGCTTTGTTCTTTAGGTTATAACGAGCATGACAAAGACATAAATTACACTCGGAATCTTTGTCATGTTTAGGTTCAGAGAATTAAAAAGAGAAAACTAAGCTCATATCGAGTGCTCCTTTTCCATAAGTTCAGTCCCTTGGGTCCAGAAAAGCGATAAACCTATGCCTAAGAATACTCTTTTCAATTCCGAAGAAAAGAGAGTGTTCCTTTTTCATATTATTCCACATGGTTCGAAAAAGTGATAACCTACCACCAATGTGGATGCCCATTCACATATTTTTAACGATCCTGAATGAAAAAGTTTACTCAGCAGTCAAGTCTATTTTGAGGAGTTAGACCTGGGCCTAAAGAAACTCCATAAGGACGAGAAGCCTTATAAAAATGGGATAGCTTGTAAAAATAGACCAAAATGAGGTTCAATTTGGTGTGAAAAATAGCTAAGAAGGATCCCCTAAACCTATGACAAATGTTGCATGATTACCAAAAGACGAAAAAGTGTTCTAAACTAGGGTACTCATGGAAGGGAGGCTCTATCCACGGAAGAACAATGATATAGATGAGGTAAAAAATGGTTAAACACCATAGTCCATGGTCAAAAGAGGTAATCCTAGGGTTAAGAGCAGATAAGGTATAGATGCATAATGGCATATGAAAGACCCAAATCCTACCCTATGATAGGATTACAACTTTTAAATGATTTTGAACCTGTTGCATTAGGAAAAAAGGACATGGTATTAGTTCAATTATAAAAATAATTTTCAAACTATAGGTTAAAAACCCAAAAATTGAAAATTTTCCTATATAAAGTTCAAAAATAGAATTAATGGCATACCATTTCATGTTTTTACCCAATTTAGGAATATTTTACCTTTGACTTGGATTGCTCAACATGGACAAACCAGTCGACGATTTCAAATTCCGCAAGTATCAGGTTAGCTAGCTTTCTCCTTTCTTGCATTCCGACCATTTTAATTTTCATTTCCATGCAAATTTTCATGTTTTGGGCCTACCCTAGGGATGTTGCGCAGTAAACATGAGTACAAAATGTATACATTCACATACATGCATTGTACACATGACCTACCCGAAGGAAATTTTCATGTGACACAGGTCCTGTCTAAAATACTGTCACATGTACTGCATAACATAGGGATTTTTAAAAAGTCATCAAAACTAAAAGAATTTGATAGATTCTAATGTTTAATAATGGCCATATGGGCAGGTTCAACCATGGTTTTGGAATGGAGGGAGTGAGAACATGAGGATATGGACCGCGATGCCCTCCGTGATGCCCTTGTTGTCCGCCGATTGCACACCAGCAGCAAAAATCTTCCGAAAGCTGTCTCCTCACTTGAGAAAGTGGGAGAGGTGTGACCTTGGGGGCAAGCACAGAGCTAGGTACTGTCACCTACTCCTAGCTCCTCCGTTTAGGCTAACTCCTAACGAAGCCAAGGGGGGTAGTCCCTACAAAAGAGTTTCTATGGCTCTTAAGTTGTTAAAGTGTTTTGATTAGTTGCGGATGCGGATGGGTGTTGTTTAGGAGTTATTATGATTTGAAGTGTTTGTTTATTATGAATATGACACTAAATCAAAAGCAATCCACGTTTCTAACAAGAGATTATACAGATAAGCGGAAGATTCCAGAATTTACTTAAGCATTCAGATATAATCAGCAAACATAAACCATAGATAGTTGATCAAGATAGAAGATTAATCAATTATAACGAAGGACCAGTGCCTTATGGAGTCAAATAAATGCGTGAAATAAAGTCTAGGAATTAAGCTAGTGAATATTAGGTTTTGCAAGTGCTCTTGGTAGATTTTAAGAATTTTAAAGAATGCTCTTGATTAGGGTGTCAATGAAGGTTTGTCAAATCCGGGAGACTCTTCTAATTTTCCTCCGTTTAAGACATGCCGGGCCTGCCCAGTATCCCAGGCTGATATTGTCAAGTGACCAGCTAGCCGAGAATCTAAGACAGCGAGAGGTTCCAGCGCCTCTACTAGGAAGTACTTTGGAAGAATCCCTACAACGCCGGTGCGTTGGTTACGGGGTGTTAAGTATTATTAGGTTACTCTTGCAGGGT